>JADRCD010198834.1:0-15076 GCA_019843815.1 Montemys delectorum | reverse complement strand
CTTCCCCCTCTCTCCCTCTCAATTAAACCTCTTACACGTGGAACTGTTTGGGCCTAGTGTGGTATGTTCTGACGCGACCTGCCGATCTAACACATCATATACTACTCTCCATTCATACTCAACAGAGGAAACTACTTGATATTGGAAGCAGCATTCAAGTTACTGTATCACTGGGGTGATGACAGACAGAATAGACAAAGATACTTATTTGTTCTTATTTTAAGAGGAAAACTCCTGATGCTTAAGTGAAATATGCCTATGTAGACACATTTGTCTCTATTATAATAACAGCCCAGTGAAGCAAAAGGACCCACTATGGTGATTTATCTTGTAAGAATAGCTATGAATTGGAAAACCTATCCATTCTCAGCAATAATTGAGTAACAGCCATGATAGCTCACAGTTGACAGCCTTAGCCCAGACAAAGAAGAGAGGAGGTGAACTTAATGATAAGTTGAATAGCCACACTCCCTGTTGAAGAGTAGCTAAGGAGAGGACTTGATTTCTTGGTTTGGATGAAGGAAGTTTGGGCAAATTAAGGAAATGCTTGATATTTTTCTACTTCTCAATCTTCATACAAATATGACCTCTCAGGAAGGATGCTGTGAAAATTGGAGCTAAAAATGTATGGCTCCAGCAATGTCATAAGGTTTGCAATGGAGTAAGATTAGCAGGTCAAGAAATATCCTCCTCCAGAAAGTAGGCTTTAGAATAAAGATTTAGAAGCAAAATTTGTCTAATTTTAACTACTGTATTTCTGATTACTTCTCTCAATAAGAGTCATGTTATACCTCTTAAGAGACTAGATAGATTCAAGCATTATCTTTCACAGAACAGAACAACTGCCATGTCTGCAGTGATTGTGCCTGATAGAAGAAAAATTACCATGTGTTGCTACTGAGGCTATTTATCACTAATACAACATTTGGGAGAACAGCTGATGATGACAGTGAAAAATATTCTAAAATCAAATTTGAGAAATTTATTGATGCCAGATTTGTGTTGATCATAATAATAAGTTTTCTTTTTTTTTAAAATTTCTCCTTCCAGTGTGTATGTACAGAGAACCATCACTACATGAAATTGGAGAAAAGCAAGGACGCTCGAGGAAAAGTTCGGGAACACCCACCATGAATGGCGGCAAAGTCGTGAATCAAGATTCTACATAGCCTAGCCAAGAACTCTTCCCTTCTTCCCTCTCCTCCCTCTTCCTTGTTCTCTCTCCCTTTCCCCATTTTCTCCAGTAAATCCACCCAACGAGAGAGAAAAATAAAAATAAAACAGCATCACAGGACTTAGTAGTTGAGATTCTGCACTCAAAATCTTCCTTTGTGTAGGACAAGAAATTTGAACCAAAGCTTGCCTATTGAAATGTGGTAGAAAATTCACATGCATAACAATTATTGCACATAAGAGCAAAGGAAAAAAAATAAATTGGACTCCACAAACATTAAATTTAACTGTGTTGTTATTAAGAGAGGGCTAATTGTAATGAAGACAGGCTATAATGCAGACAAAACACAGTCATTGAATGGATGTAAAAGGTTTGGAAAGCCACTTAAAATGTTGTTGAATTGTAAATCCTTTTAAGTTTTAGAGCATTCTGAAATGTGCAGATTTGTTTCAATTTTGTATTTTCTTTACACTTCTGCCCATGATACACAATTACATTCTGTTTCCAGGATATTCTTTTAATCATAAAATTGAATATTTCAAAATTATATTCTTCTAATATTTGTTAGACATGTAGCCAGGAATCAATTTGCATGAAAAAAAGCTTTAAACTTATTCTTGATGTTAGTACTATTTTTTTATTTAGAAAATGAAACTCTTATGTTGAATTTAATCATATTAGCTGATTTAATTACTTTGTAAAGAGTTCCATAATTCTTTAAGGAGGATATTATATTTTTATCTAGGTGTTGATCTGGAGTTTTATTATTTTTTTAGGCATTCGGTGAAAAGGAGTTTAATGTATCCCTGAGGAGACTCAGGAAACTCCCTGGCATCTGAAGAAGAAGCACAGGCTTCTTGCATTTTCCGTCCATCTTCGTGTTGGTATCTTTGAGTGTGTATGTGAATGTCTAACTATCACAGAAAGTTGATTTTTTTTCTAACCATATCTTGCAGCTTGAGAAAAGGAAGGTGGGTTTTATAGAAGGAAATAGGTCTGAGATAGAGACTCAAAGCAAAATTTAATTGCCTTTTTACATTGCTTTTGTGTAGGTTGTTTTTTAAACTCTAGAAGAAAATTAGGAGGTATGGCTGTGAAATTTCTACCTTACCATCTATGAAGCCAGTGACATGTTTGTTGGATTTACCCACATTTATAAGTCTAGTTTGCAATAGTTCTATGTTCTAGAAAACAGAATGTAACTAGTTGAACATGGAATTTTCAAGGGACAGAGAGAAAACTGTGGAATTAACAGCTTTGGTTTCAATAGACAGGATTTTGTGGGTGGGTTTGTGTCGTGAAAAAGAATTCCATGTAAGAACAAGCAAGAACACTGTTAGAAATCTGAAGCACTAGAAAACATTAACAAAGACATGAAGCTATACCACAGCATTGAAATTACTAGGCCTACTTTGCCCTGGATATCAGGAATGGTGTAGAGAAATCCAAATTCAAATAAACCAAACCAGAATGTTAAAAAGTTTGCAACTTTATGGATATTATAATGAGAAGACTTAAGCATGTAACTTCTCCTATATCTCTACTGTCCAGCATGTATTATTCCAACTATGATTCCCTAAAATACATACTTTGCAGAAGATCTAAGCCCTCACTTCAAACCTTCCCATGGGTTGCTGTACTCTATTAAGGTCAACTTAATGTCTCCCCTCTACACAAACCTTATTCTTTGGTGTGATTCTTGCCCTATAAATTATCCATTTATGTTCTCTGGAGGGTGGCAGAAAATGTACTAGGGGAATTTTCCCAAAAAGCTTAGAAGAATAGAAGTATGCATAGAGACAAAGTTTTTGGACAGATTTTAAATCAGATTATATGTAAAGTAACAGATACATTTAATGTATATATATGTATACATATATACATATAAATTATATGGAGTGTTGCTCTCTTAGGAAAAGTACAACCATGTAAAGACACATATCCAGAAGTTGTATTTGTTGTCACTATTGATCCAACTTGATCATAAGTACACCTGTCACTTCCAGGACCAAACAAATCCCAAGCACAAAGCCTTATTTTCTTTAAAAAATAAATGAATAAATAAAGAGGCTTGAACAAAATGGATCATGGGCTCTTTTAAAGGGAAGTGCCTGGAGTTTTGAAGGTGATATGTTTACTCAACCATAGTGCACTGAGGGTCCACAGGAAGTATAAGTGGTGGAAATCACAGTTGCCCATCTCTCTGAGGATTTCATGATAGGAATTTAACCTCATTATTTATGAAAATATAATGCTGATATTAATCTCCAATAAAAATCCCTTCTCTATTTTCAGTGGTTGTCCATTGTTCATCATTCAGACACCTTTGTCCCCATTCTATCAATAGTTAAAGAGGAACTTTCTAAGGACTCAATCTGTCTCTAGAATGCCCTCCATATCATGGTAAGGAAATGTAGATGTGTTTTGGAAGTTAACTTTGTATCATTTGCACCTGATTTCAAGAACAAATCGAAAGCCTCACATTCTTTTTATTCATAGACCTGAAAAGAAAAATGTTGTTTAGAACACAAGGTGGGCATTTGCTCACTTCCTGATTGCTATTGAAGTATATTGAAATCATAAATAGAACCAACATTCACTGTATTAGGTTTAAAATATATGAAAAATATAAATATATAACCATTCAATTTCATTTAAAAAATATGAGTCAGGTTCAATGGTTATTTTTTTAGCTTTATTCCAAGTGAAATATTTCTTCACTGTGACAATCTTTGTTCTGTAGCCTGACTTCAACTCATCTATCACCTGTTCTTTCATTGTAATGAGGGTTCTCTTTTTGTTGTTTCTAAAACAATGCAAGAGGATAATCCCAGGAGAGGACTCTAGTAGCTGACTATAGGAGTCCTTACTAGGTTTTAAGCAAGTGAGCTTGATAACACAAACAAAACTTCTATGTGAGTCTCACAAAATGGCTCTCTGGTCAATATTCTTTACTTGATATTTTAGCTAGATGCTTGAGGTCTAGAAACAAATGGTGCTGCTAGCTTAGAGACCTTGTGCTTCAGGCGACTGAACCACAGTAAGCCATCCTTTTCTTGATCATAGTGAGAGTTTTGGTTTTGAATTACATATATGAAGTTCATAAGACACTTTTTTTAGCCATTGTGTATTGGCACAGGGAATAGACAGTAACATTATGTAACTCATTATGAACCTCAATCCAATCCAGAAATTTATACAGAATAACTCTTCTACCTTAAAAAAAAAGAAAAGAAAAAAAATGGTGACGCTGTTGCTCGGTATTATTTTTTTTCAGTTTGTGATTCTGTCATCGCCACAGGGAAAGGCTGAGGGAGTCAAACAGAAGGAAAGGATGGAGTGTAGCTTGTTTGTTATGTACTAAATGGTCCTTAGGTCCAACCTGGGACCCCAGGTTGCTTAGAGAAGGATCATGACTATTTCAATGTTGATTTATGTTTTAAAACATAGACCCAGAATTAGAAAATCTCTCCTTATACCCTGTGACTTAGAGTACAAGGTTTTGCTTTTAAGAATATTTTCCATGAAGTAGGTTGATTTCTTCTGCACAAGGTGAGACAGACACAGTCAAACTTAAAAATTCCCTGCTCATTTTAATGCCATAGAAGGCTGAGGGTGTTACTCTGTCATAGACTGTAAATAGCATTTTTTAAAGCCAGAATCACATTTAAAATTGTGGATTGTTCTACAAATATACATGTGTATATATACATATGCTTCTGAAATGGGGATATACTTCATAAAGTTTTTATTTGCGCTGTGGTCTTTCATTAAGTAGTCAAAAATAAAGAGATTTGAATGCAAAACTTTATATATAAATGTATATTTCTAATGATAGTATAAATTGCCACTTTATAATAAAAAAGAAACTGGTGGGAACAATACTAAAGCACACACAACTGCAGAATGTTGGTGATTTTTAATCCCCTCTAATGCACTGATAGCGCTTTAATGTCTAAAATGTTTCTTAGAAGGCTATAATGCCCTGTAGAAATCTCAAGCTGATGTTGAAAGTCTGGCTGAGGGATAGTCAAAGGATGTGAAATGCTGATCTTTGTCAGGATATTTTGGAGTTCATATTTAAAAATCAAGATTTACATCCAAATAGAATGAAGATCGCTAATGTTCAGAGATGATATACTGAGCTTCATTCACAAATACAAGCAGGACAAAGAGAATATTTAACATTACAACAGCATTAAAATAGTGTGCTGAACATTGCATCATTAGTTTTACTAGTGGAAACAATGAGCTGATATTTCTTTGTCTTTGCTCCAAGCACAATTTAATGACAGTAGCCTTCATTTTACTCAAAGTCATTTAAAAGAATAAAATATAGAACTACTAATAGAATTGTTACTAGCTCCATTTCAAGGTTAATGGTATATAATCTTAGTAAATAATTGACACTAAATTGTTTAATAGATATATTATATGAAAAAACAAGCAAATTAATATTTGTTTTTGCATTAAAACACAGATTATTAAAGTCATTGTTTTTTGAGATCAGCTTTGTAAAACGTTTATACACCACCACCTTCCTGAAGAGAAAAGAAATTAAAATCTTGAGATATTCATGCATGTAGAATACTGGCACTTTAAAAAAAATTAAACTTCTCTGAGAAGTCTCTCTTTTTCATTTAGTGTGTCTATGATAAAATGTGTGGCTCAAAAAATGTGTCCTGTGCAGGAAGTTTTGGTTTTCTAGATGGAAAAAAAATCAATTAAATTTCATTCCACAATCAAAAGCAAATACTTTCTAATTGCAAATCTACCTGTGGTGATCCAACACATGCTTTTCCTAGGGTTAAGAACTAGAGTGTATAACCATCATTTCTTCATTGATTAGTTTCTATCTAGACACTTGGATGATTTTAAGTGTGGTCAACTAAATTTTCATCTCTAAAAACCAAGAACTTCAGACACATAAATCATAAAATACCTCCCAAATATGTGTCAGTTATAGCAGTGTGTCATTTAGAAGTTTAGCAGTGCTAATGGTGCATAAAGGGAGTCTAGGAAAGGAAGGATTTCAGAAAGCAGAAAAGACTTGCTCTATAGAAACAAAGATGAAATAGGAACGTCTGAAATAGAAAATCATTTGAAAGATGTTCAAACTTTGGGAGCTACCTAGAAATAAAACAAGGAAGATCCTCAAAACAGGAGTTTGGAAAAAAACTGAGATGAGATTAATAAACATTAAAAGTTATTCAAAATGTGATCAGTGCAATCTCTGGATTTGATTCTTTATATCTTTTAAGATGGGTTTGAATGTTCATGCAGAATCCTTAACAGGCTGGCAGCTCATGAAAAGGTTTCCAGCACCACCACTGGAAACAAATGCTGTCTTTTCTTTGGTTTCTTCACATCTTCTATAACATTCCCTGTAAAATAGTCTCTTCACATTATTGTGCTCCATACCTGTGCACTTGAAACCACTGCTTCATATGTGTGCAATCTAAAGAATCAGCTTGGACACTGATCTGAGATGGGTTGGGTGTTTGACATTACTAGACAAATGGTTATAATCTCCCATCATTATTAAATACTTGCCGCAGAGAAGGCATCACTTCTCACTGGGGAACGAATGAACTGTCATAATATTAAATAAAATTGATAATGTTTTGTCAGCCAGTGTAGTTAAAACACTTGTATAATCGAGAATCAATAGAATGGATAGAAACCCAATCATATATGCTAGGACACAGAATTTCCAATTTATATGTATGAGTAAATGGGTTATAATGATGATGATGATGACAACAATAACAATAACAATAAACCACTAATGGAAATATGATAATGACAAAAAGTATGCTACAAGCCTAAAGGAAAGATTTAGGAGCTCTTGACCAAAATGAGGACAAATGCCATGTTTGACAATGTCTCAACATATCACTCATGCCTGACCATCACACGAAGGAGTTGGAATGTGCAAATTGGTTCTTCTCTGTCAGTGGTTTGTACTATATTAATTCAGTCAATACTTATCCAAATAGTTCTTCTATTAGGCCATTGCAAAATGCCTAATACCCCCAGCACTGATTCTACATAGCCCTAGGCTATTAGAAAATTTGAAATCACTGGACAATCATTCATCTCCATCCTTATCTCTAAAATATTCTATGTTTGAGCACTCTAGGTGAGAGCAAATATACTAAATTTCCAAAGTTGCATCTCCCAATTGTGGACAGTATTGGTCTTGTTTTATATTGACATCAAACTTTTAAACTACCTTTGCAAAAATGCTTTTAAGTTTCCATTGACTTTGAACTTTGTCTCTTTACAAATGAGCTAATATACTCTATTAGAAAATATGCTTCTACATTTAGTTTTCTTAAATGCCCACAGAAACACACTACTTTGAAATACCATTAAAATATAAACTGAAGAAGTAGTTATGGTACTATCCTGCATGAGCGGGTAGTGCTCATCTTAGAAGCCATTGTTTATCAAAGAAAAACCCCAGTGTACCAGTGTCATGTATTTTCTTATGTGTTCTCTATTAGGATGGTCACAGATACGCTCCAAACAACACTAACATATAGCCATTTCTCTTTATTGGTCACCTTAACTAGTCAATAAACTCCATTTCATAGTCATAATACACTTTTGTTGCAAAATATAGAGAAAGAAAGCAGGCAGATTCCTCCTTATTGGTTAGCTTTTATAGTGCCAGATGGTGGTTGTAAACTGCTGAGACACTGATGCACCCTAAAAATTATAATGCCAACTAGTCAGATAAGATGTACCACTGTTGTAATAACAGCTTGACTGTTATGGGAGTAACCAACCTCTCTTAGATTAGATAGAGATCACTGCACAGGAGAGAATACATGCCAATTATTATCAATCTGGCAAGATCAAACAAACAAAACAAAAACAAAAACATGCCTAGGAAACTCGTAGTACTGAGGTAGGAGGAATTTCACAATTGTGTTTTTAGCTAATTTGAACTGCAGTCGAGATATTTGTTTGTATTCATAGACAATGCTATTATCATCCTTAATCAGAGATTTTTTTGCTTGCAATAATGCTGAATACATAGATTCATGGCTCTATAAGATACTCAGTACAAAACATTCAGTCTTTTTTTTTTTATTAGATATTTTCTTTATTTACATGTAAATTTTCCCTTTCCCAGGTTCCCCTCCAAAAAACAAACAAACAAACAAAACCAACAAGAACAAACCCCTTTTGCCTCCCCCCTCCCCATGCCTGCCACCCCACCCTCTCCCACTTATTGGCCCTGGCATTCCCCTACACTGGGGCACAGAACCTTCACAAGGCCGAGGTCCTTTCCTCCTATTGATGATCGAATTTGCGATCCTCTACCATACACATGCTGCCAGAACATTCAGTCCCACCCTGTATAGTCCTTGACTGGTGGTTGGGTCCCTGGGAGCTCTGAGGGTACTAGTTAGTAATTGTTGTTCATCCTAAGGGGCTGCAAACCCTTCAGCTCCATAGAACCTTTCTCTAACTCCTTCATTGGGGACCGTGTACTCAGTTCAATGAATGGCTGTGAGCCTCTACATCTGTATTAGTCAGGTATTGTCAGAGCCTCTCAGGAGATAGCTATATGCTTGTCCTTCCTTCAGTCTCTGCTCCATAGTTAATCTCTGCCACTCCTTCTGTGGGTGTTTGGTTCCCCTTTTTAAGAAGGAATGAAATGTCCACCTTTTGGTCTTCCTTCTTCTTAGGTTTCTTGTGGTTTGTGGGTCGTTCTTCCTGTATTCCAAACTTCTGGGCTAATAACCACTTATCAGAGAATGCATACAATGTGTGATCTTTTGTGATTGGGTTACCTCACTCAGGATGATACTCTCTAGATCCATCCACTTCCCTAAGAATTTCATAAATTCACTGTTTTTAATAGCTGAGTAGTACTCCATTGTGTAGATGTACCACACTTTCTGTATCCATTCCTCTGTTGAGGGACATCTGGGTTGTTTCCAGTTTCTGGCTATTATAAATAAGGCTGCTATGAACATGGTGGAACATTCAGTCTTAAGCAGAACATTTATATCACCTCTCTGCACCTCAGCAAACATCATGGAGAAAGAAGAAGGGTTGTAAGAACTCAAAGATAAGGCAAAAAGATGCAAAAATATTATCTTGAAGTCATGGCACAGCCATTGCAACCATGATCTTAAAGTACTCGTGGTTTTGCTCTGGATCTATAAGAGACCAAACCTACAAGCAACTGATTATGTTTTAGGGATGGCTCATGGGACCCTAAACTACCTGCTGTACTACTGGAACTTGATAGATTCTTAAAGAGAGACAGCATTGCCTTCAGCTTGTACTAAGTGGTGTGTTCATCAGAGTTCAATGGGTATCTCCAATCCTTGACTACACAGAATGCCCTGAATAACACCAAAGGGTCATAGAACCAAACAGGAAAGCATGAATGTGTGAAAGGGAACCATAGGGAGGAGATATAGAAATAGGTGAGTGGAGGTAAGAAAGAATGGGAAGTGAGTAAAGAGAATGCATTATACATGTGTATGAAATTGCCAAAGAACACATTTAATGAATTAAAAAGTAAATTAAAAATATGTATAATAGGTGAATTTCAGGTTTTTATCTAAGTTTACAACATCTATCTATCTATCATCTATCTATATACACATACATACATATATACATACATACATACATACAGACAGACAGAGATACACACACACACACACACACACACACAGAGAGAGAGAGAGAGAGAGAGAGAGAGAGAGAGAGAGAGAGAGAGAGAGAGAGAGAGAAAGAGAGATTAAAACAAATATTTGTGAAGCAGAAAAGTAGTGAACAGAGACTGGCAAATAAAAATTCACCACAAAACACACACACACACACACACACACACACACA
Organism: Montemys delectorum; assembly: GCA_019843815.1. NCBI lineage: Eukaryota > Metazoa > Chordata > Mammalia > Rodentia > Muridae > Montemys > Montemys delectorum. The sequence goes on along the minus strand of JADRCD010198834.1, from coordinate 5,031 downwards.
CACACACACACACGCACACCCATACACACACGAATTGTTTGTGGTGGAACTCAGCTCTTGCTTCAATATTCAAGTTTATTCAACCACAATGTTTTTTTTTTTTTTTATCTGATGTTTCTTTTTCCAGCAAACATACTGTGAGCTTATTTATAACTGTGAGCATATTTGTATCTGGATGATGTTAATGCACATGACTGCTGTCCTAAAGTATTAGCCTCAAAAAAACAATTACAAGGATTCATTTAGAATCTGGACCTTTCTAAGCAAGCAACTTTATTTCTTACCTCTACTCCTACTTTATTTGGTGTGAATATGCTAAGAGAACACTTCTCTGGCAGCTGCAAAAGAGTTCACATTTTCCTCACAGTATAGCCTATGTTCAGTCTGACTTATTCTCTTGGATCTGAACATGTGGTGTCAGGAGAGAATTAAGTTATAATTGTTTTCTCTATGCTTACTAAAACCACGCTGTTCCTTCTGAATAATAATTACTTTGGAATTTTCCTCTGCGCCTATCACTATACCAGAGGACTCTTTCTCTCTATGTACCCTGGCTGATTGACTGGGAAAAGAAATGTAAGACTGCTTCAGAACACTATGCAACTCATTGGTACCATATTTCAATAGTTAATCATTTAAGGCTATTTATAGCTCATATAACATATCTTTTTTTTTAAAAAAAAAAAAAAAACAAAACACAGCTTCTCTAACACACTCCCCTTGGCTTGCCCCAGTGGATAAGTGAGAACTTTACTATAGATTATTCTGATTTCTAGTGTTCATTACCAACTCAAGGCAGAGAATAGACATCAAAAGAGAATATACCCAGGCATGGGTAAATTTCTCTTAGGAAATTTGGCTCCTTCTATATCATTGAAAGGAAATGATACAACTGATCAGACCTAGCATAACTTTCAACACTATGCATTAGACTGATCAGAAAAAAATAGAGATTAAACATTACTTCTGGTATATTTATATGAAGATGCCACCACATGAGATTAGCATTCATATCAATGACCTTAGTTGAGTTAACGGTCCTCCTCCATATGGATGGTTATCATGTAGTGCACTGGAAATATACACACACCTAGCAGGTGAAGGAGGGTGCACTGGTTAGGTTTTTGTTGTTGCTGCTGTGTGTTTGTTTTGACCATTTTAATAGTTTTTAATCAGTATAATAAAAATCTGGGATAATCAATTTAGCAAAAGCTAATTTGGGTTCCCTGTTTTGAAAGTTATATTGACATCCATTTGCCCTGTTGTTTTGGGGGGTCTGTAGTGAGACTTCACATCACAGTGCAGAGCAAAAATTGTTACCTTATGGCTAGGAAGTGAAGGAGAGTTAGAGCCAGAGTCTGGGTTGTCATTGTCTTCTGATGGATATTATGTCATAATAACCTGAAGATCTCCTACTCTCCCCTGCCTCTTGAAGGTTAGAGTACTTCCTAATCATGCCAATCTCAGGACAAAAGCTTTAGTATATGTGCCATGGGAGGACATTCTAGAACCATATAATGTTTATCACATACATACATGCATGCATGCATACATACATACATACATGCATATATATGTATATATATATGGATTAATGTATATTTTTTCTCTAAAGAACTGTGAGAAATACACTCATCAATATATAGTATGGTGGTATTTAATTATGGTCTATGCTCTCCATATATAGTCATTGGTTTCTCTAATGGATTTCCTAGTTACACTGCATTCCGGGACAGGGTCAGGATTCCATGCGATGGAACTCTGAGTTGTGTCATGACAGAACACTGCCTCACTAACCCCATTATCTTGTTTGAGTTTATCATATATTAGAGGAACTAGGTAAGACATTATAATTATCTCTCTTTAAATATGGATGTTGCTGCATCTTAATCAATCAATTATTATACAAATTTATATCCTGATTATTAAACAAAAGTTTATACTACATAACACTTTTGATTTTCTATCAGTCTTTATCAAACCTGAAAATATCTATCTTGTAAAATGTGTATTTGGGGAATAGAGAAATGGCTCAGTTAATAAAGGCACTTGATGCCAAGCCTGGTACTCTGAATTCCATTCCTAGACCTCACATACTAGAAGGAGAAAACCAGCTATCACACTTATCCTATGACCTCCTCAACTAGTGTGGCATTTGTGCCCTTCCTAGCAGACAAAAAAAATAAATTTAATAAATGGTATATTTTGTATAATTTTTCTTTAATCTCCTGCATAAAACTCAACTCCAAATAGATAAAAAAGGCTCAATATAAAACCAAATACACTGAAGCTATTAAAAAGAAAGTGGGGGTAGCCTTGAGTTCATTAGCACAGGAAAAGACTTTCTGAATAGAACACCTTTAGCACAGACAATAATTAATAAATGAGACCTCATGAAAAGCTTCTATTTGATAAAGGACACAGTCATTCAAATAAAGTGACAGCCTACAGAACGGGAAAAGATTTCTCCCAAGTACACATCTAATAAAGGGCTGATATTGAAAATATTTGAAGAACTCAGAAAAAGAAATGTCAAGAAAATAAATAACCCAATTTTAAAATGGGGTACAGTTCTAAACATAATTCTCAGAAGAGAAAATGCAAATGGCTGAGAAACACGTAAAGAAATGTTCAACCTCCTTAGCCTTCAGGAAAATACAAATCAAAACTACTTGGAATTTTATTTTATACCAGTCAGAAGAACTAAAGATATATACAACAAATGACAGCTCATGCTGGCAAGGATGTCCGGTAAGGGGAACACTCACTTCACTGATGGTGGTACAGAGAGCTTGTACAGCCACTTTAGAAATCAGTATGGCAGTTCCTCGGGAAGCTGGGAATCAATCTACCTCAAGACCCAGCTATACCACTTTTGGGTATTATGTTGGTTTTAATAAAAATGGTTCCCATAACGAATGGCACTATTAGGGGGTAGGTCCTTGTTGGCAGAGTTGTGCCATTGGAGCTGAACTTGAGGTTGAAGCTAAAGCCAGACTTGGTGTCACTGTCTTTTCCTGCTTTTTCCCTGCTTATCTAGATATAGGATTCTTGGCTTGTTCTCCAGCACCAATATCTGCCTATATGCTGGCATGCTTCCCACAATGATGAAAATGGACTAAACTTCTGAAGCCAGCTCCAGTGAAATAATTACCTTTATGAGTTTCCACTGTCATAGTGTCTCTTTACAACAATGAAAGCCCTAACTAAGACATATACCCAAAGGATACTTTATTTTGCCACAGTAACACTTGGTCAACCATGTTTATCACTGTTCTATTTATAACCAAAAAGTGGAAATAATGTTGATGGTGAGATAAAGAAAATGTAATGCATTCATACAATGGAGTATTACTCAGTCATTTGAGAAACATGAAAATTATAGGTAAATGGATGGGACTAGAAAAAATCATCTCAAGTGAGGTAACCCAAATCCCAAAAGACAAATATGGCATATATTTGCTTATATGTGGATATTGGCTGTTAAGTTAATGATAAACAAGTCATAATCCACAAAACCACAGAGGTTAGTTATAGTGTAAGGTACTAGGGTCACAAATACATCTCCCTAGGAAAGGGAAACAGAATAGGTATAAATGGATGGTGGGGGCTGGAATGGGAGAATAAAATGAGGAGGAGAATGGAAGAAGGGCATAAGATAGAGAATATAGGGAGAAAGCTAAAATTAAAGGTAGATTGGAAACCTAATAAAATAGAGATTTCCTAACTATATACATATATGAAGGCAATCTAAATGAAATAGCCAAATAATGAGGAAGACAGAGGCCCAACTGTATATCTGCTGTCACCAAATGAATCTTCCAGTATTAAGAATGAATCACATCTAATGAAATTTATTGGCCAAAGGGTTCTATGGGAACCTCCAAACAACTCCAGCTATTGCCAAGACTATATATTTCTCTCCACAAACTGACAGCAAGGCCCTATTAAAGAAGACAGCACCTACACAAGTCATTGAAGATGGAGAGGTTAATCTGATATCTCCATAGAGCCTTCATCCTTACGTTCTAGAGTATTTTATTCAAGAAGTACTTTGCACACTACCAAAGGAGATATATAAACACTATCCCAGCTACAAACCCTTTGATCTACAATGCTATCCTGAAGATATGCTAGTGCAATGGTGGCACAAAGCCTGTGGGAGTAACCAACCAATCTCTGATTTGACTTAAGGTCCACTCCAGGAGAAGGATCACCTACCCAACTGTGCTTGGTGATCAAGGACCTGTGACTAGATATCCCAGGGACCTAGCATAAAATCAAATACTGCTATTTGCTAAAACAAAGTAGCAATAAAATGATTCCTAACACTAGTTGTTATACTCATAAATTGGTGCATCCATAGCCATCATTAGAGAAGCTTCCTTCTATAATAGATGAACAAATACAGAGATCCACAGCCAGACAATATGTAGAAAATGGGAGACCTTGGAACTATCAGATCTAAATGGATGCCTCCACCAAATCTCTTCTGTTATGGTGCCCCAGCCCGCGGGGCGAGTAATTAACCAGGGTCCGAAGGGGACCGAGCCTGAAAGAGAAATGGGCGAGAGAGAGGAACGAGGCCAAGCAAAAATGGTTGTCAAAGCCTAACTTTACTTCAGAAGGGCAGGGCAATTATACTTGCAGAGCAAGGAAGCGTTAAGAGGAAGTGGGGCGGGGGGATGTACACCTGGCTTCACACCTGGCCGGAGCAGAAGCGTTGACAAAACATTTTATGGTTTTTCCGAGAACACTCCATGGTTCCTCCGAGAATAGACTGTTACTCAGATAAGGTCAAATTCTCAGGGACAACAGGGACACTCTGTCCCTGACATCTCCCCCCTCACTGTAACATAAGGAGGGAAGTCAGTATGGAACAGTAACATCTTAGCCTGCCTGGACGGTATCTGGAGTGGACCAAGAAGGATTTTAGGATGCTCCAAATGTTAACTGTCCCTAGGGCTCCGATCAAGACACTCCTTGCCGGGGGAGAAGGCGATCGAGGGGTCAGGAAGGGGGACAGTCCTA
>JADRCD010198833.1:17081-37149 GCA_019843815.1 Montemys delectorum | reverse complement strand
TCCCTTCCTACCTCCCTCCCTCCCTCCCTCCCTCCCTCCCTCCCTCCCTTCCTCCCTCCCTTCCTTTCTACCTACCTCTCTTCCTCTTTTTCTTTCTTAAAGAAAACAGCATCACAATGACTACACTTTAAAGAATCATCCAGGAACGGCTGGCTGTTTCTACAGTGACTGGCTCAGGTAGAAGGGATCCTACAACACTGACTTTGAAAGGAATCCCTTACTCATTTCACAAACTACCTTGATAGCATCCCTGAGCCTGGGTCCCAGAAGAAAATCTGCCTGTGTCCAGGAAAGTCAGATTCTGTTCTTATCTCTAAATAAACCCAGTGCTTCTGGAAGATGTTTGTGAAGGTAGAGGGGTTGAGAAATCCTTGTTTAATTTTGTATAAAACTTTTATAAATAAATAAATAAATAAATAAATAAATAATGATATTAGTTCAGATTTTCTTTAGATCCATGTAGAGTCAATTTCCCAAAGTTTCTTTTATGTTTTGGAGACTATGTGTGGGACAGAATTTGACTCTCCTTAGATTTTTAGCTTATAGTAGAGAAAAACTATCAGTGTTGTTTGGGGTTGGAGACCACAGGCAATGGGTTTGATTTAAGAAGACATTTTAGTAACCCTTTTGGTATAAGTACGAGGAAGATTTAAAATAAAAAAATTCTGCTTAATTGCTTTAAAAAATTAAGAGATTTTTGGGCATTTGTGTTGATGAAGTCCAGGAGATACTATCTCAAAATATGGCATTTTGGTATCATTTGAAGGTTATAAAACTTCTCTCTTCTTCCCCTTCTCCCTGAAGTAGACAGGATCCTCCTGAGAGGGCTTGGGTATATAAATGTAGATGCTTCCCTACACTCTAAGGAGAAGATCCAGAAATGCCAAAGGCCTCAGTTACTTGGGTAACAATTTATTTCTAGAGCTTATAGCATGCAGCATCTCCCAGACACAAGTCTCACTTGTGATTGTGTTATTTGTTAACTTAAAAAAACACCATGCAAATCCTTGTCAGGAAAATATGCTTAAGTAAAAGGAATATATTACAAATAACATTGTCACATTGGAGGATGATATTTCTCTTTGTGAAGTTATATAAATTTTATCTTGTATCCAGTGAGTCATCAAACATTATTGCTAATCGCTCACAAATTGGAATTTGAGTTTTATAGCTTGAAACAATGATGTCTCTTGTTCCAGTGTTGTGTGGGTGGTAGTCCACGCCTGTGTACCAGTGAGAGTGCCTGTGTTGTGCTTCACTAATGGGGAGGTTAAATTAGTCCACTGCACTGGAAAATAAAGGATCTTTTCTGCCCCTGTAATGGATGAAATGTCAACTAGAGCCACAGATTTTTAAGATCTCCAAATAAACCTGTGTGTTGTTTATGAATTATTCATGGTTGACGCTGGGCTGTCAGTGCTTGGCATAGCTGTCAAAAGAAAATGAAAGACATAGATCATCATAGCAATAACTTTGTCTTTGTATTTATAAAGTTAATCCCTTTTCAAATTCTTCCAGATTTCTTTACTGAGTTGTGTGTCTATCATGAGCATCCCTCCAAAGTCACGTTCTTTGGGGACATAATTACCTTTCTGGAAGAATATCAGAGTAGCATTGCCACAGATAGGTGTGCCCACTTTCCCAGGCTGAAACTCTTGGAAAAAACTTCGTTTTCAGAGGAATTTTTCAGTGAGGTGCTATAAAAACAAAGCAAATTTTTTTCTGATTAGGTTGATTCCCACAAATTTTTAACCTGTACAGATAAAACTAATCCAGACCATAACTCAGTCAGTGCAGTGTGCTCACTGAGTAGGATGCCCTAATTTTAACTTACCATTTGAAAAACCTCTATTAATAACTTTTATTTTCTTGTTAATTTCAGATGTAAATTTGTAGATGGACTTTTAAAAACACTTTTGTGGATGAAACAACATTGACTAGTTCTCAAGTAGAAGAAGAGAAAGAAGAGAAAGAGGAGGGGATGAGGGAGGAGGAAGAAGAAGAGAAGACTGTAAAAGAGTTATCTTTAATATAAATGTAAACAGTGAATTAATCTGGTGGCTATATTTCTTTACTTTATGCTAGTCCCCAATATCCACACAGAGAAACAAAGATTTATTTAACACTGAGCCTCAATAGCTGAGCAGTTATATGATCTACTGTTACTTCCTGTGCTAATCTGGCTATCTCCCAGCCCCATCCCATGATAGCTGCACATCATTATTGATCTGGCTTTCTGAGCTTCAGATGTGTTTCCATGATTTCTCTTCATATCCATTCCTCATGGCTCCAATTCATTTATCCTCCCAACTGCTCAAATCTTTTTCTCTCCCCTCTCCTTTCTCTGGCTGGAGGACATCTTGCCCTATTCTCTATTCTGCCCAGCCACTGTGTGTTCAGCATTTATCAACAAGGCAGAAAATAAATGGTAAGAGTTGTTCACACAAACTTGAGACAGAAGATTCTTCGTATAAGCATTACAATGCCATGTCTGGATTGAAAAAAAGACATGAGGGCAAAGAAAACAGTATTTGAACAACGCAAGGGTAAACATTTCACAGTGTACAAAGACGTTATGCCTACAGAGGAGAAAACAGATTAAACTGGCCAAAAATTCAGTTCAAGGATGGGAGAGGGGCTCATGAGATTCCTATTCCTATCTGGGAGCTATTAGTAATTCATGGCTACTATGAGAGGGAGAGTTATTTTTTCATTTTTCTTTAATGATGTAGGCAGAGAAAGGCTACCCATGTTCATGCAAATAGCACTAAGTGGGCTCAATAGGTTACAGAAGAATGTTAGAAAAGGACCTGAAGGTAAGAAGAGCAAGGTAGAGGGGAGGGACCACCCGAGTGTGGATGTGATCAAGGCATGATGTTAAGCGTGCTGTGGTGCTATATAACTTTAATCTCAGCATTTGAGTTAGGGGAAGTCAGATCTCTGTGTGTTCACAGTTGTTTCAGGCCACTGAGACTTTCTGATAAAACAATAGCAACAACAAAGAACAAGATATATAACTATAAAGTTGTCAAAGAAGAAATGATGTTAGATTTTTTAAAAGATTGACTATCCACTGTTCTCTTGCTATTGGATGTTAAGATGCATTTGGGGCCATAGAGTCAGGTGTGAAGAGAAATTGCTGAACACAGAAAAGTAGATACCCTAAAATTGTGTGGCCATTAGGATAGAAAGTTGTCATGGGTTTGGCATTTCTCTAATGCCACTTCCTCATTTTCTTGAATGTTGGCTTGGAAGCAAAATGCTACAATGAAAAGAGCTTGGATATTTACCTTTCATAGCATATATGAATACGTGTATATTGATCATACATATGGTAGTTATTACATATATTAATATACAATTATATAATATATAAAGGGGATTTATTAGAATGACTTATAGGCTGCAGTTCAGCTAATCAAGCAATGGCTGGCTGTGAATGGGAAGTCCAAGAATACAGTAGTTGCTCAGTCCAAAAGGCTGGATGCGTCGGCTTATCTTCAGTATATACTAGGATCCACAAGAAGGCTCTAATGTCAGTGTAGGAAGGGCAAACAGACAAAGAGCAAAAGCTTCCTTCTTTCATGTTCTTATATAGGCGTCTAGTAGAAGGTGTGACCCAGACTGAAGGCATGCCTTCCTACCTCAAGAACCAGATTAGACATGTGTCTTTTCCTGGCTTGAAAGATCTGGATTAGAGGCCTGTGTCTTTATAACTCAAAAATACAGATCAAAAGTGGATCTTCCTACTTGAAATTAAGGCAAAAAATTCCTCACAGGTGTGCCATCCATTTTTGGGTTTTTGCTCCATCAGTAGCCAAGATGATAACCAAGAATAGCCATCCCAGTCATATTAAAAGCAAAATATTTTTGTGAGAGTTATATGATCATTGTTCTAGTTAGGGATACTATTGCTAAGAAGGAACACCATGACCAAAGCAATTTGGAGAAGAAGTTTATTTCAGCATACATTTTCGTCACTGGAGGAAGTCAGAGCAGTCCCTTAATCAGGGCAGGAACTTGAAGGCAGGAGCTGATGCAGAGGCCATGGAGGTGTACTGCTTATTGGTTTCCTACTCATGGCTTGTTTAATCTGCTTTCTTATAGAATCTAGGACCAGCAGGCCAGGGATGGCACCACCCACAGTGGGCTGTGCCTTCCCCATCAACACTAATTTTAAAAATGCCTTATATTAGGATCTTATGGAGGCATTATCACAATTGAGGTTACTCGTTTCAGGTAACTCTAGCTGTGTCAAATTGACCTAAAAATAAAGAGCACAAGAATGAATATAAAAAAGACCTATATAATGGTATTTATTGTTCTCCTTGTGATTTGACACTGCTGACTCAGTAGTTGTTCCTAGTGCTGGATGTCCCCTTCTCTGTTTCACATTGATTATTCTGTTTTTCTCTTCATTTTATAAAGCATCCAGTTGTCTTCAAATCTCACTAGATTTCATTTTGAAATTCCGAGAAGCAGGGACTTACTGCTGGCTTTTAAATATCTAGTAATTACTGTGCCCGTGTCATATAATTAAGAAAATAAATATTTATTTAGTCTATTAAACAGTTTTTTCTTTTTTTTTCTGCCTAAGCTAAAGTTGTTTCTGTATCTTTCAAGTAGGGATCATTAAAAGTGTCTAAGTGTTAGGGGAAAGGATTGAAACCCTGAGGGCCAGCAGAAAGAATGGAAATAGGCAACCTTAGGAAATAGGAGATTTGGGGGACCCTCCATAATGCACCAGAGACCTGGGAGGTGAGAGACTCTCGGGACTCAAAGGGAGGGACCTTGGATGAAATTCCTGAACGTAGGAAGAGGGAACTTATTGAGCCCACCTTCGGCAGGAACACAGCGCATCAAGTGAGGGCTGGGTTGCCATCCCACAGTCACATCTCTGACCTGTAATTGTTCCTGTCTGAAAGAATTAAAGAGATGGAAATGGGGATGCGCCTGAGAAATAGAAGGTCCAGCAACAGGCCCAAAGTGAGATCTGGCTCAAAGGTAGGTCCCAAGGCCTGACACTATTTCTGAGCATTCAAAAATGAGATCTATCATGACTGCCCTCAGAAAGACCCAACAAGCAGCTGAAAGAGTCAGATGCTTCCAACCAATGGACAGAAGCAGCTGCCCCCTGTTGTTGAATTAGGGAAGGCTGAAAGAAGCTGAGGAGAAGGGTGATCCTGAAGGAGGACCAGCAGTCTCAATTAATCTGGACCCCCGAGATCTCTTAAACACGTGACCACTAAACAGACAACATATACCAGCTGATATGAGGCCCCCAACACACATACAGTAGAGGACTTCCAGGTCTGTGTTCATTCAGAGATGATGCGCCTAACCCTCAAGAGACTGGAGGTCCCAGGGAGTTTAGAGGTCAGGTGGGGTGGTGGGTGGGGGCATCCACGTAGAGACAGGGGGTTGGGGGAGAAGGTGTGGAATGTGGAGAATTTGAAGGATGGATGGGGGGGGGGTAGGGAATGGAATATGGAGTATAAAAAATAATTTAATTAAAAAAGAAAACAAAAAAAGTGTAGAAGTAGGATATTTCAATGGTTGATCATAAAATGCAAAATGAGCTGAGCTACAGAATAGGAACGGGCAGTGAGGTGAAAGCTTCCATAACTCCCATCTGAAAGGAGCAATTTTGAAAAGTTGTTAGTGAAGGCCCTATTTAGGTGGTTGCTAATTCTTTAAGGGACATGCTAGCAAAATGTCAAGATATTGGAATATATTGGCTGCTTTCACTCCCTGAAGTGTTGTGAGAAAGACAAACGACTGCAAAATCCAAACAGGTATATTGAAGTGGAAGAAAGAGAAGAAAGCAAGTACATTTCTATTAACTTGTTTGAGATTGTACCTGGAAATCTAAGACAAATAAGCTTCAGGAAATTGCCTCTCATTATATCTACTTGGCTCCAATTCTCAACAAAATTATAATAAATTTGTATGTTTTATCCTCGATTTACCTTTTAGGCTTCAGATCTACATAAAATATAATTCCTTTTTAAATCTTGAGCTTACAAAATAACTCAAATTGGAGAGCTCAAACCTGAACTCACGACTCTTGCCTTTTGCTTTCTGCTGTCTGACCTCCCTTCTGTCTCAAAAAAATCAGACTAGTTTCCACTCAGATTACTCTATATTCTTCCATTGAAGAAGATTACATCCATGTTCTGTGTCTCTTTTTTGCCTCTATATTAGTTTTTTCTTAATCCTCCAACATACTTAGTAGTGTAAGGGAAAAATACTTTATATCACAGTTCATTAATTTAGAAATCTGCTACTATGTGGCTGAATTGTCTGTTTAGGTCTTACAGACAAAAATATAAGGTATTAATCAGTCTGCAGCTATTGTCTGGGCCTTGAGTCTCTCTCAAACATATCCAAGCCATAGCACATCTCCTTATCTTCTTGGGGCATCTTACAAAAACCTCATCTCCTATTTTCTACTATATTTGGAATTCTATCAATAATTACATTAGTATTTAAAAATAAAGCAAACAAAACATTAAATAATTATCTGTTGCTAGTTCTTGATAGAGTTCTAAAATCTGTATACTAGAGTTTGGGCTAGTAATGCAACCCTTGGTTAGCCCCTTCATGCCTTCAGGTTGGGAAATGATTGCCAAGGGATAAATCATATGATTAGAAAGTTGGGTCTTTTCAATGTGCACCTGCTATAGGCCCTTGACTTCTAAGGGGCACAGAGGGCTGTAATACAATGGATCTCCATTAAAACTCCTAAGTGTGGTTTGGCACATCAGAGTGTTAGGAAGTAACATGCTAACAAGTGTGCAAATGTCACTAACCTTCTCTTCCCAGGAATTTGACTTCAGATTTATTTGCACAGTGAGCATTCCATTGTAAAACTAGCATGGATCAGTGATGGAGACCCAATCCAAGGACATGTGCACTCTAGTCAGGTGATCTGCCACTGAGCTTCTCTCTCAGCTTCTGTATCCAGGGCACTTGATCCTGTGATCATACTTGCTTTTCTTCTGAGATGACCACTTGTCCTAAGGGTAAGTCAGTTTCTATGGTTTTGAATGCAATTCTATGAAATCAGTAACTGGATGGAGAAATATGAACTGCAAACATGTAGAAAGTACAAAGAAAAACTGCACTGGAGAGGCAGAGCGGGGAGAAGGGAAATTGGGAGTTGTGGAGATCAATCTGATTTAGAACAAGGCATAGAGAGTTTGTACATATGAAGTCTCTGAAGAGTCTCAGTTCTACCTGTATTTCAAAATCTTACATCAGCTCTTCCCTTAGCTTCTGGAAAGACCCTGGCATCCTCAGAGTAAATCTTGGTTTTAATCATTAACATTTGCTCCAACGAAAACTAACATTTATTCCTTTGTTCCTTCAGCATGCACTGCTGGAAGTCGTACGTGCATCAATCACTTTGCTGTTGCTGAGGACGAGAATGTTTACCTTCAGAGGGACAAGCACCAGGAAAGGAAAGGAAAGGTCACTTTAGGGATGGTGTGTAGGAGGCATTAATCCACAGAATGCCGGGTGCATGGTCTGTATTTGTTGCTAATCAGAAATTGAAGGAGAAGCAACACTCCTGCTTTCTTTTGTTTTATCTAATTAGAGGATGATTATTCTGATGTTATGGGCTGGCACATGAAAGGAAAGGGCATATCTAATTTGTATTATAGAGGCAGCGGTGGAAAGCATGACCTGCAGCAATACATCATTAACAATGTGGTACTTTTCAACTAATGTTGAGCATCACCGAACAGCAGGTGCTAGGAGAAGGAAGAAGAGAAAGTCCAAGCGTCTTCAATGAATAAAGCTTCCTGTAAAACGAAAAAGAAGATTGGACAATAGAATGCCTTCCTATCATACTCTAGTGGTTTGGATTTACAATGGAGATATATATGCCAGAAAGTAAATGTTTGAGGCCAATAAAAGCATTTTTTTTAAAATGAGGTACATGTTTTGATACTTGTGATGGCTATTCTTGGTTGTCAGTTTGGCTACAAAATCTGGAATTTACAAAAAATGAAATGGCTGGCCACACCCATTGTGCCTGTGGAGGACATTTGTGTTCTCTTCACTCTGATGACCCCCCACCCCCCACTCTACTGACAGTTCCCAACCTCACCTCCCCTCTTCCTCAGATCCACTTCTGTTTCTCTTCAGAAAAGAGCGGGCCTCTCGGGGATATAAACTGAACATGGCTTAGCAAGATACAATAAGACTAGGTTAAAACCCTCATATCAAGGCCAGATGAGGCAACCTGGCAGAAGACAAAAAAGGTCCCAAGGGGAGGCAAAAGAGTCAGGGACACCCTGTACTCCCACTGTTGGGAGTCCCACAAGAACACCAAAGTCCACACCGTAACATATATGCAGAGGACCTAGCACAGACTCTTGCAGGCTCTGTGATTATCACTTCAGTCTCTGTGAGCCCCTATGAGCCCTGCTTAGTTCATTCCATGGACCGTGTTCTCCCAATGATGTACAGTGGGATGATGCACTTCTAATCCTGATCTTGGAGGTGGGAAGACACATCTTTATTCCATATCTTTTGTGGTGGAAACCACACTTTCCGCTGGCAGCATGTATAAAGGGCATGGGCAAAGGAAGCTTCACTGACATTAGAGCCTACTTCTTTAGGATTTTTGCATATACTGAAGACCAGATAAGACATACAGCTAAATGGATTGACTGGATTCTTGGAATGTCTGTTGGTATACAGCCATTGTTGGGCTGGCTAGACTAGCTCAACATTATTAGTACATTATTTAATACTAATTAGCCCAAATAATTAGTCCATTACTTAGTACTAATAATGTACTAAAAAGGTATGTAATGTTTATACACTTTTAGTGAGACTCAATGATATGACCAATAACTTTTCCTTCTAGTGCCCACGTCTTTTGGTCATCCTCTCTAGGAATTAACTTTAGAGGAAGCAAGGAGAACAGGTGATTACTGGATCTGCTTTCCTAATTGATAGAGCACTGACTGTCAAACCTTGGAGAGACTCACAGGCCTTCTCTGAGAACACATTAGTCAGATACTAGTTCTTCTGAGTTAGTTGTATTAAGTTTATCATTTTCCAACTGCTGTTCTTACTATCTAAATATGGGACACAGATTATAGGCTCATTAAGGTGACAGCTAGGTGGCAGATATTTATACCAAATTGTGAGGAAGTGGTGATGTCTAATCCAACTTAGAGTTGTATCCTGGAAGATTCAAGAACAGCAGAATCAAACTAAGAGAAACAAGGCAGGTGATGTGACCACCAATGCCATTGAAGTACAGGAACCACATATGGCTCCCCACATGTGTGGATTCTAGGTTTTGTTTAATCTATTTGTAAGCTACAGATAGATATTAGTTGTTAATATGTTTCTGTCTGATGATATAGACTTAGTCAACAATGTTCATAAAGCTTTACATGATGAGTGTCCTATATTGGGCATTTTCATTTGGTTTTATGTGTCCTTCATGAAGTTTTGTCTTACAACTTTGCAAAAAACTGTTAGCTAAATGCATACCATTTGCCTGAGTTCAAGTTGGCCATACATGCTGAAGAAAATTCTTTTGTACAACTTGAAAGTGGAGCATCAAAACCCATTTTGACTGTATGATAAGGCAAAGGCTTGGTGAATTCAACCCTGATCAGAACAGGGCTGATGCATACTGTTGCTATGAGAAACAGCAAAACTACTGTGCTGTCAAGGATACCATTATCATAATATGCAGACATTAAATAAGACTTCAAAAGAGAAGCTCATATGAATTTCAATTTTAATTGTTTTACTAAATTGACCAATTAGAGATTTATTCAATTTTACTAATAACTAGTTAAATTGATTGTGTTTAATGTGATGTGTCAATGAGTCAGTTTGATAGTAAATGACAACCTAATTGGCTTTATTCATCATTTTGTAGATACAACTTTAGTCTCTCGTAAATTTAACACTTGAGCATATGAAGTTCATTACAGACAAATAATCATGTTGTCCATGTTAAGAATTATTTTACTTAATTGTATAAATCAAAACAAATTAAAATGGACTATGCGTTTAAAATGTTTACTTTGACCTTTTTCATTCATCCACTGAACATTTATTTTAAGACAGAACACCAAAACGTATCCAAGAAATAAAAAAATTAAGGATTCCATTATAGAATCAGTTATTTAGTTTTGAAAAATAAGTATGTCTACTAACACATGAATAAAAGTGTGTCTACTATATTTCAGATTTCTATTATAAATGTCACTAAGACATTTCACTTTTCTCTTATAATTAGTGAGTCAAATATCATGACCAACTGAAAGCATTCAGGAAAAGCAGACACAATATCAGCATAAAGTTTTCACAGTTTCTCATCTACATTTAAAATTTTTATGAAGGTTATATAATATATAGGTTAAAATTTATTTTGGGTGTACTTTCGTAATCTAAAATGACTATATGCAGTTTACTCCTCCAAGTCCTCATTAAGCATAAAAATGTATAAGAAGCATTTCCTGTAAATCTGCTAGAGTAAGAAGTGGGATCCTGCAGTGAGTGAAAGAGGTAAGGAACCCTAATGATAGCAGTGTGGTGTGTTCTTGGAACTGACCAACTTATCCCAAGACTCCCTATTGTTCTCTTCTGCTTTACACTTTCTTTATAGAATAATCTTTGTCTAATGTAATAGATGGTTTATGCACTTATTCTATGTCCTTTCTTCTCTAACACATGTAAGCTTTAATATTGTTTCTCCAGAGTAATTCCAGGTTAAAAATAGAAACTAAATATTATTGATCAATAAATATAATTAGGACATTATTAAGGGTAGACAAATGACATGGACTATATCTGAAAAGCTAAGCAGAGGTCAGCCTTGTATTTACATATTAATTTGAAGCATGGCTAAGAAGTTATATATTTTTTTGACATTGATCTAGTCTATATATAGTATGAAAATAGTCTAGAGGAAGGAAAGTGAAAGTTTGGGGAGAAAATGGAGGCTTTCCCAGGAATACTGACAAAATGGTTTTTAGCAGAACAATTGCAGAGAGGCAGGCATGCATCTTTGAGGTATGGATGCTGTGGGTGTGTTTGTCTGGGTGTTAAAAGTAAATGAATCTGGAGAATATTGTCCTGAGTGAGGTAACTCAATCACAAAAGAACACACATGGCATGCACTCTCTGATAAGTGGATATTAGCCAAGAAGATTGGAATAGAAAAAGTACAATCCACAAACCACGAGAAACTCAAGAAGAAGGAAGACCAAAATGTGGATACTTCATTCCTTCTTAAAAGGGGGAACAAAATACCCATGGAAGGAGTTGCAGAGACAAACTATGGAGCAGAGACTGAAGGCAGGACAATGCAGAGACTGCTCCACCTGGGATTCCTTCCCATATTCAATCATCAAATCCAGACACTATTGTGGATGCCAGCAAGTGCTGGCTGTCAGGAACCTGATATAGCTGTCTCCTGAGAGGCTCTAACAGTACCACACTAACAGAGATAGAGGCTCACAGCCATCTATTGGACTGAGTACAGGGTCCCCAATGAAGGAGTTAGAGAAAGGACCCAAGGAGTTGAAGGGTTTGCAGCCCCTTAGGATGAACAACAATATGAACTAACTAGGACCCTCAGAGCTCCCAGGGACTAAACCACTAACCAAAGAGTACACATGGTGGGACTCATGGCTCCAGCAGCATGTGTATAGCAGAGGATGGCCAAGTCAGTCATCAATGGGAGGAGAGGCCCTTGGCCCTGTGAAGGTTCTATGCCCCAGTGTAGGGGAATGCCAGGGCCAGTAAGCAGGAGAGCATGGGATGGTGAGCAGGAGGAGGAAGGAGGGAACAGGGGTTTGGTTTTGTTTTTGTCTTATTTTTATTTTATTTTATTTTATTTTATTTTTATTTTATTTTCAGAGGGGAAACTGGGAAAGGAGATATTGTATGACATGTAAATAAAGAAAATATCTAATAAAAAACGTAAATGTAATAGAAGACAACTTCCACATGTTGGTCACTATTAATTAGGTAGGAATGTTTTAATATTTATTGAGATTGGTGACACACTCGGGACATTGATTTTTCTTTGTCTTTGGTACAATTTAACACCAACAGGAAGCAAAATGATACATAGGATCACATCTCTAACTGCTTCTAACCATGTGGATAGAAGCCTTTTGTTCACAAAAGCAAACAAGTAAACGTGTTTACACTCCAGTGATGACACAGCTAGAATAATAACCAAGGAAGTGTGACCTTGTGGGAGCAATCTTAAGTCCTGTGACAGAGAAGCAGCAAAGGGAACACATTGTTAATTTTCTGACAATTTTTAGTTCTCATTCTAGAAACTTGCTAGAAATTTGGGTTCCCCTATTTTTTAGGATGCCCTGCAGATGAATCAGGAATTTATTTTTTTGGACTTGCACAGCAGGTACCCTCAAGCAGAATCTGTGCTTCCTTTAACGGGGGGGGGGGGGGGGGGCGGTAAAACAGTAGAACCAGTG
The DNA here is from genome assembly GCA_019843815.1 of Montemys delectorum. NCBI lineage: Eukaryota > Metazoa > Chordata > Mammalia > Rodentia > Muridae > Montemys > Montemys delectorum. Next base: position 24,658 of record JADRCD010198833.1, on the reverse strand, counting down.
ATGGCGCTGATGATCCCCCACTTTCTGGTTTCTATAGAAGTAATTCTGAAAACCAGTCTCTTTTAAGCCTGTAACTGGAGCAGCAGAACAGGGCCTCATAAGTTGACCACTTATAACAGTGGATATCCAACTACAGATGACAACTTAGATGTTCTGTCTCAGGACCTAGGAAGATAGCTCAGTGTAGAACTGTGAAAGGCAGCCTGGTATCTGGTGGAGCACAGGCTGGAAACCCCGGTGACCCTGAGAGATGGAAGGCGTTTTGCCACACTCCAGGACACTAGGCTCCTGACACAAGCCACAGCCCTCCATAGATTTGTGGCCATCAGTTAGGTAAGGGCAATGCCCAAACCCCTCCATAGGTAGAGGATGTGACCTGTGGTTCTGTAGCCTCAAGACAGATCTCCATTTTAATGAAGTACCTGAAGGCCTAGAGGCTTAGCCAATAAACTCCCCTTCCCAGACATTCCTCCCTGCAAAAGGTATTTAACCTCAGGCCTGCCCTGAGAAAGGCGGGTATGGTTTTATTCATCTACTTCCCGCCATGACAATAAATGTCTTAACACCATGGACTGCCTCTTTTCATCGGGATCTGCCATGCAGGGCAATGGAACAGGCCTTCGCCTAAATAGATGGCCACCTTACCTCCCGCAGAAGGCCTTTCACCACTCCCAGCCATGGCTTCCATCCTGAGTGGATGCCAACCATCACAAATCCTACAGCACAAATCCTATAGCTCAGTTAGCTATGAGCTTGGTGCTCAAGCATTATCATTTGAGTTTGATTTCTAGAACCCACATAAAAAATATGTATGAAAACAGGTATGAGTAATCTTAGCCCATAGAGGCAAAGATAAGTGGATCCCTAGGCTTGCTGCTCAGCCAGACTATCTTACTTCTGAACTCCCAGTGAGCAAGAGACTGTGTCTCAAAAATATGAGGTGGACAGTGTCTGAGGAATAGCATGTAAGTTAGTCTTCTGATATATAAATATATATGTAATTATATATATAAAGACATCAGCTAAACTAGTGAAAGCTAATGGCATAAACACCTTTTAAAAATAATAGGTGAGGACTAATTTGATTTATAAACATTCACATTGAAAATTACTCTATGATTTCACTTATTCTTATCCTTTTGCATAGAAAATTAAAAGTGTGATTGTCAACTATCAAGCAATGGGCACAATGATTTTTCAGATGCATTGTAGACCTTGTATAATGATGCTAAAATTATGTAGCCATCCAACAATATGTATAGGAATTGTGTATGCTGAGACTAATAGATCATAATTCATGCTTATCACCCTTCCAAATTCCAAGGTCTATCATTTGTCCCATGTTCTTCTGGCAATGACCAAAGAGTAGTTTCTTTGTTTGTTTGCTTATTTGTTTACTTATTTAGGTTTGAGAGTTGCATAATGGATAAACTGTGATTTGATAAAATTCATACCCATTCTCTGCTCTCCAGTTCTTATCAGTCATCACCACTTTTCCTCCCAACCCCATGCCCCGTCCGCCAAACTGAGCTTACTTAGCTTTGCCTGTATGTGCACGAGTATAGGTTCATCTACATGGTTAGGCTTTGAAGGCCATATTCCTGAAGAAAACTTTCCCCGCATCCCTTTCCCTAGAGTCTATCAGTTGCAAGTAGTCTCTCAGTTATGGTGGGACCTCATGAATGCCTTCACTATCCTGTCCGTGCTAGAATTATCATTGATTTTGCTTCAAACGGTGATAAGAGGGAATGCTTTATTTTTATTTCTATTGAATTATTCTTTTACATTCTATCAGTCTTTTATTAATAAGTGGAAAGAATTGAAAGGGAGGAAATTCAAAGTAATCTCTTGGAATCTTTTATGCATCTGATAGACTATGAAGCGTCATTAGCATAGTGCCATCAAGCCTCACAGTCATGGTTGACTTACTCTTATTCACTTAAGAGTAATTATATTCTGAGCAGAATAGCTTCCAAACTATTCTTTATGATAAGATAAAGAGTCAATTTGTGGGTGAAAGTTATGAAGCTTTCATTTTGATTTTAATTAAAGACTGTAGAAGCCCAAAGGAATAGACTGTTAATTTAAACAACTAAGCATATCGGAATGTCATTGAGATTTCAAAAAACAGCTTCAACAATAGAAATGAAAGTGTGAGACAGGGCTCCTCACTATTTTAAAATCATACATAAATTAACAATTATGTCACACAGGAAAATTTGTTCACCAAGAAACAAAACAGAATTTCTACTTGATATTTAAAATCAGTCTCCTATAGAACATAATTTAAGTATTAATTTTTAAATTATTAAAACAAGAAAACTAACTGTGATAAATTGTAATTTATTTTTCTAATTGCAACTGAATTAACCCTAGAAAACAATTAAAACTCTTTAGATGATTCTAGGACATTAAAAAACATTTTAATATAGATATTTCTTCATGTAACAGTATTTGATAGAAAATTAATATTTTCATCAGCTAAAAAAGTATTTCTAACAAAGTGAAAAATATCAATCAAATCTTTAATACATTATTCAAACATGAATTAGATGTCCTTAAAATTTGAAGGTTAAAGGACAACATAGAGAGTTATATTAAATTATATTAAACCTAAGTTTAATACATTATGTTTAATACATTCAATGGAAGGCAAAAAAAGCAATGTTCTAAAATAGGAGGTATGTGCTTTTCAAGACTCAGCTAAAACAGCCTAAAGGTACTTACACACTTACGTATATATATACATAAGTATTTTGTGGAAGGCATCTTTACTGACCTTTACCAACAAATGTCCTTATGCCTAAAACTCATTTTATTTTTGGAAAACTAATATTTACTAAAAATTTAGCAATCTGATGATCACAGTAAAATACATGAAATAAAAGCAAAATTATTAAAAAATTTTTTGAACAACTGAAGAAAATAATATTTTACACAATTTAAAAAATCATTTCTGAGGTGAATACCATACAAAATGACAAAAGCAGGAATATATTTTCTTGGAGCAGAGATTACATTGAATCTATAGATTGATTTTGGTAAGATGGACATTTTCAATGTTAATCCTAACTATCCATGAACAAGGGAGATTTTTTCCCCATCTTCTGATATCAATTTCTCTCTTACGAGACTTGAGGTTCTTGTCATACAATTCTTACTTTTTAGGCTAGAGCTATCCCAAGGCGTTCTATGTTAATTGGGGTGACTCTGAAGGATACTGCTTCTCTAATTCTTTCTCGGCCAGTTTATTGCTTGTCAGTTGTATAAAGGAGGGCTACTGATTTTAGTTAATTTTGTATCCAGCCACTTTGTTGAAAGTGTTTACCAGCAGTAGGAATTCTCTGATAGAATTTCAGGGGTAACATATATATACAATCATATTATCTTTAAATAGCGATACTTTGACCTCTTCCATTCCAATGTATATCCCCTTGATCTCCTTTAGTTGTCTTATTACTCTAGCTAGAACTTTAAGAACTAGATTGAAGAGATATGGGGAGAATGGGCAGCCTTGTCTTGTCCCTGATTTTACTGGAAATGCTTTAAGTTTCTTTCCATTAAATTCGATGTTGGCTATTGGTTTGCTGTTTAGTACCTTCATTGTGTTTAGGTATGCCTCTTGTATCCCTACTCTCTCCAAGACTTTTATTATGAAGGGGTGTTAGATTTTTGTCAAATGCTTGTCTGGCGTCCAGTGAGATGGTCATATAGATTTTTTTCTTTCAGGTTGTTTATATTGTTGGATTATTGTTGATGGATTTTTGTATATTTAACCACCCCAGCATCCCTTGAATTTGATATAGTTCTATCTGATGACCCAGCTATACCACTCCTGGGCATATCCTCAAAAGATGCTCAATCATCCTACAAGGACACTTGCTCAACTATGTTCATAGCTATTTGTAATAGCCAGAAACTGGAAACAACCTAGATGCCTATTAACTGAAGAACAGATACAGAAAATATGATATATCTACAAAATGGAATACTATTCAGCCATTAAAAATATTGACATCATGAGTTTTGCAGGTAAATGGATGGAATTATAAAATATCATCCTGAGTGAGATAACTTAGTCCCAAAAGAATATCCATGGTATGTACTCACTCATAAGTGGATATTAGCCATAAAGTACAGGATAACCATGCTATTATCCACAGACACAAAGGAGCCAAATTACACGGAGAGCACAAGGAAGGATGGTTGAGTCCTTGTCAGACAGGGTAACAAAATAGGTGCTGGAGGTCAATGGAAGGAAGGAATTGAGTAGAATGGGAAATGGAAATGGAGGGGGGTATCATATGAAGGGAAAGCCGGGGGTAGAGACGGGAGAGTGGCTGAGAGTGACAGAGACAATGTAGGATGTGCCACAGACCTGGGATGGGGAGAGGCCTCAGAAGGTTTATGGAAGTGACTCTGGTTGAGATTCCTAGCAGTGGGGGATATGGATCCTGAAGTGGCCACTTCCTGTACTCCCAGTGGAAGGATAAGGACAGCAACCCACCCACAAAGCCTTTGACCCAAAATGTGTCCTGCTTATAAGATATGCAGGGACAAAGAGAACAGAGTCTGATGGAATGGCCAATCAATGTCTGCCTCAAATTGAGACCCATCCTATGAGCAAAAACCAATCCCTGAGACTTTTAATGATACTCCATTGTGCTTTCAGACAGGAACCTAGCATAACTTAACTGTCCTCTGAGAGTCTCTACCCAATAGCTAATGGAAAGAGATGCAGAAACTCATACCCAAACAGTAGATGGGGCTCGGGGAGTCTTACAGAAGAGTTGGGAGAAACACTGTGGGACCAGAAGATGACAGGTACTAAAGGAAGACCAATAGTCAATTAATCTGAATGCTTTGGGGCTTTATGTGTAGAGTTTGGGGGTGGGAGTGAGGAGTGGGGAGTAAGGACTTCACACCTAGAAGGGAGCTTCCCCTTCTGAGGAGAATAGAGAGAGGACTTAAGTGAGGGAGTACTGGGAGGAGAGGGAGAACTGATATTGGATTGTAAAGTGAATACATAAATATTTTTTTAAAAAGTGAGTCAGATCCATAACTCACATCTAAATAAGTTCCCATAAATCTAGATATATGAAAGGGAAGGCCTTCTAAATAGCAACTCAGAATGCAAGACAAGATTAGTAAATTCAACTATAAAAAATACAGGAACTGCTTGTTAATCACATCAATGAATGGAAAGAAGACAAAATCACCAGCAAAATAGAACTCAAATGAAAAATAGGAAAAATTTGCAACTACCACTTTACCTCGAGATAGAAGGCTAATCTCCTTTAAAAACAAAACAAAACAAAAAACTTTAAAAATCAAGAAGAAAAAGAACATAAATGCCATTAACTAATGAATAGAAAATATGAACAGGTAGATGACAGGAAAGATAGATAGGCTTTTATTCATGTAAGAAGAATCCCCATTTTATTCTCACAACAACAAATACACAAACTAAAACTATACAGAGGTCATTTTTTTATATGTAAGGTTGTCAACCAAAATTTCACAAGGCTTCATAAATTTGATAAATCTTAAAACTAAAACAATTAATAATAGTGGCAGTCATTATTATGCATTGAAAACCACAGAGAAATCCATTATTATTCATTTCCAAAAGTACCAGCCATAAACAAGATTAATAAATTACCTCATTAAGCTTAAGAGCCCTGTATATCAAAACACACCATTACAGTAGTGAAATGACAAGCTTCAACCAGAAGCCATTTGCTTTACATACTACTGACATTGATTAGTATCCCCAAACCTCCAAACTGGGTTTGAGACTATGGAGAAATGATTTTCCTCACTGCTCATGGGAGTTTAATTTCTACTCTCCCATTCAGAAAACTATGACATTATATACAATGTAGTTTTCCTGCCTCCTTTACTCACTGGTACATTGTGGAATTTAAACCCATTACTTTGTATTAGTTAATTTTTGTTTGTGTACCTTGACCCAAAAAAACTCAGAGGAGAGTTGATTTTGACTTACAGTTCCAGACAAGGTACACCTCATCCTGGAGAGGAAGGTATGGCCACAGGGGCATGAGGTGGATTGGTCACATTTCATCCACATGCAGGAATCAGAGGGAGAGAGAGAAGGAGGCAGGGAGGGAAGAGGTGGGGAGAGGGAGAGAGGAAGGGAGAAAAGCAGAGAGAAGAGAGGGAGAAAGGGAGAGGGGGAGAGAGAAGGGGGGACAGAGGGAGAGGGGGAGGGAGGGAGAGAGACAGAGGGAGAGGAGAGAGGGTCCTAGCAAGTAGGGTTGGGGTAGGAGTGGAGAAGGGAATAAAAAGGATGACATCGCAGTTCTACTTTTTACTGTGTCTAATTTTCACAACAACCTGAGAAATAGATGTTCTTTTCCCAGGACAAGAGCTCAGCTTGTCAGGCATTTGCCTGGGAATTTGCACCAACTGTACAGTTGGAAGCCTGGGCTCTCTTCTTGCTACTCTGCCATTTTAGGAAGATTGCAAATGGACTATATCATCCTCTTGAGGAATTTAGACAATCAAAAAATGTTTTTCTCTCTTTCTTACTTCCTTTCTCTCTTTCTCTCTCTCTCCTTTCCCACTTGCTGGGTTGAGTCAGTGTGTGTGTGTGTGTGTGTGTGTGTGTGTGTGTGTGTGTGTGCATTACCTGAGACTGATTTTCCTGATACAGTTAGAAACTAGCACTGTAAGGCCTGGTCCCAATGGTCTGTATCAGAAGCCCACGTATCAGAGTCAGAAGAGCTTTTAGGTTGCAGGTTCTACCTATAACCATTGCAATTGGACTCTCTTGTTGTTCTACCCAGTGGTTACTGAAATATTTCAAAGATCCCATTGAACAGTTTGCTTGCTTTGACTTCAGCAAGAGCAAGGCTGAATGGCTTTGGAGATAGATAGATACTGAGTCCTCTTTAAAGGTAAGTTGGCAGAGAAAGGGGAAAAGCAATTTCTCTTCTTCAAGGAGAGAGAGTTGGAAAAGACTGGGTATATGACATAAAATGATAGTAAGAGGTCCAGGGGATGCTTGCTTGACAAATATTTACAGTGCTATATTAATCAGGAAAAAGAACACTATAAAATTTCTATTTGCTGCTGGGTTTTTAAAAAGAAATATCTTTGTACATTGTCACTATCTGTTCCACTTTTGTTCATCACTGACTTCTGCTGTAGTGAAGGTGGGGGCCATCCACGCTCTAAAGACAGACATAGATGTGCCTGCTCAGATCTTCCCAAGACGTAACCACTGTACTTTCTACACTGATGATCCCCAACTCAAATTTACAGCTCAAACCAGAAAAGGCTAGAGATTCACTGTGGGGATACTTTCTCTTCCCTTTTCCCCTTATCCCCCCCACCCTCCTTCTGCCTGCCCTTGAGTTATAATTCTAACATAGACATATTTGATCTAGCTATGGTGGTCTAAGCCTATAATCTGAGGAACTAGGTGGGTGAAAAAAGATGATTGCCCATCGAGGACAGCCTAGAGCACATGGAAAGACCCTGACTCAAAGCATTTCTCTCTCTCTTTCTCTCTCTCTCTCTCTCTCTCTCTCTCTCTCTCTCTCTCTCTCTCT
>JADRCD010198833.1:4078-17071 GCA_019843815.1 Montemys delectorum | reverse complement strand
TCTCTCTCTCTCTCTCTCTCTCTCTCTCTCTCTCTCTCTCTCTCTCTCTCTCTCTCTGTGTGTGTTTGATATATACTATGTATTTATTATATAGTATATAAAATACATATAAGGTATACAATATAATGATTTTGATATATATCTTGAAATGATTCCTATAATCCAACCAATAAACACATCCATCATTACATTTAAGTTTTTTCCTCCCTCCCTCCCTTCCTTCCTTCTTTCCTTCCTTCCTTCCTTTCTTCCTTCCTGCCTGCCTTTTTCCTTCCTTTTTGATCTTTTGAATCCTTAAAGAGAATTCATTATGTAGAAACACTGGTGGTAGTTCCTTCTCTTTCTTATGGGGGAAAGAATGGGGTATTTTACTTTCCCTTTAAGTTGAGATTATTGTCACATCTCATCAACTTTATATAATTAAAACCTACTGTTCAAAAGCCTGATAACTAGTAAACATCCAGTATGTTTAGTTGAAGGAGAACAAATGAGCTCCCAGTACACACAAGCTCTCATGGAAACTATAATTAATCTTTCATGATTTGGAGAAGAACAACAACAACAAATATGAATAAAGATCTAGCTTCAGCCATTTGAGAAAATGCTAATGCAGATCTCTGAGGCAGATTAAAACCAAACAAAGCAATGTAGAACGAAAAGCAAAGCCAGAATGGGGATACAATCACCTTAAGCTATTTCTCTCAGAAAAATTCTACGATACACGTACCCAGACATATACTACTGTGTCTCAGACATAAGGTGGGCTAGTAAGTAACTAGAACTATGTTCTCTCAAGACAGCACACACACTTACTGTATGTTAAAATCTCTTTTTATTTTTCAGTTTTAAACACTCATCTTTATTGACAAAATAGGCTCATCTTCAGCATACTCTTACATGTAAGCTTAAAGCTGTTTTTTGGGAGGGTGTTGGGGGGATGGAAAATTTGCTAAAAACAAAGCAAATATCTTTCAATATTCACAACCTTAAAATTTATATCCAAGTACTGGGTGGTGGTGGTGCACACCTTTAATCCCAACATTTAGGAGGGAGAGGCAGGTGGATTTCTGGAGGCCAGCCTGGTCTACAGAGTGAGTACCAGGACAGCCAGGGCTACACAGAGAAACCCTGTCTCGAAAAAAAAATTATATCCAAGAAGACAAAAAAATTATATCCAAGAAGACAAAGGATACATAATCTTTTATAAAAATAATTACTTCTTAAATAGTGTTTCACAATAGACTGGCTCAATACATTGAACTGACTCATCTCAACTGCGCAGCCTTTCTTCTTTTTAAAATTCTGGCCTAGGACAAAACTACATGAAAGAATGGACCATTAAATTAAGGGTTACTCTCCAAAAACCAATAGAAAAATCGTAAAATTCACTTATATGTAGAATATTAAGGCCTCTGCATGAGAACTTTAACATTTGGGGAATTGACCCTTTCCTAACAGATCTATGATCTCACCCACCTCAAACTTCAGAATAAAAGTGAAAAGTCCTTTGAATTTTGCCAGTACATGAAATTATACACAAAATTACACTGCAAAGTAATATGTACTTAACAAATGACATACTGAAAAGTCTAACTTTCTATCTGTGCTAATTTCAGTATGGACTTCACTTACAAGTATCGTGTATTTTTAGCCATATTTCACAATCTTTTATTCTTCTATTCTGATCACTAACAGAACAGTCTAGATTGCAGCTCATATTAAAGCACACTTCTGTATCCTGTGACCTTAAGAAGCTTTTTTTTTTTTTTTTTTTTAAAGTGCAAAGCACAGTGCCTATGGGTCCACACTTCACTGCCAGTTTCAGCGTCACAGGTTGTAGGGAAAACCTAGGAGTATTCAGGGGGATCTCTGTATCGCGCAAGAAGCCAACAGTACTTCTGAAACTGCAGTGCTCAGCAGCACCTTGAAGACTCACTGTTCACTCTGTGGCTCAGCTTCTCCTTTCTAACTGGGATTGGGATCTAGCTGATGACCACTGGTTATACATTCTGCTGCTGTCTCTTTGCCAGTGTCCCTGTCATACTAGAGGAAAAAGGCTGACTGAAGTTGGGTTTTATGTTCACTCACCCACTCACTTCTGAGCCCGTTTTAGTGACCACACAGAAAGCCACTCAGCTCTTCCTCAGACTCAGGTCACTGCTAGTCATCAAGGCAGACAGAGATATACTCTCTGATGCATCCTCCTTCCGAAGGTTCAAAAAGGATTCTCAAGTTATCTGGAGGATCGCTCTCAAGCCTTTGTTTTCTATATTCGCTCCTGATCCTTGCAACCCTGCTGTCCGTCAATTTCAATTTCAATCTCATTACTGCTACAATCTCGGTGATCTGGTCAACATGTGCTTGCAACTCCTTTGAGTGTTGCTCTTTTAACTTCATTATTATACCTAGGTCGTCTTTTTTTGCTGGCCATTAGAAATCTGAACATTTGCTCTCGATTCTTGGTCAGTATCAGTTCCAAGGCAGACTGCTGTTTCTTCCAAGGATGTTCGCAGTTCTCTGTTCTCTTGTTGTAATTCTCGAGAAGTTTTCTTGCTGTATTACCATAACTAGTGTGGATCGCGGCTGATGTCTTGCTACTTTATTAAGTTCTTGGATTTTTTTCCTGATACTCAGTTTCCGACAGGACCTCAGTGAGAACATGGAGAGAGGGAACCCAGCTCAAAGGCTCGCCCATGTGTGTGTTATGCCACTCAGCTTCAGTCCCCCTGTGGTGATGACCACCTGCGAGATGGAGTGCCCAGGGTTTTTGCACCATCACTGTGTCTGCTCAGTGAGCAGACGCACAGCCCTGCTCACACAGCAGCAGGACCAACCTGTAGCCCACTTGCTTCGGCCCCATCCCGGGCGGACCAGAACCTCTGCTACCAGCAGCCACGGAGCGACCTGTACGGTAAAATCTTAAATGTCTCCCAAAAGCCCATAAGTGGAAGGCTTCTTGCTTCCCTTTGGTGATGTTGGGTGTGGGTGGAACTTTGGGGAGTCAAGGTCTAGTGAAAGCAATTTAAGCCTTTGGAGTAGTGACCTTGAAGGGGACATTGGGATTCTCAGGCTCTTTTCTTGTTTGCTGTGTGCCATCAAAGGAGAAGCCCATCTGCCCAGTGTCCCTGCCGTGAAACACTACCTGGTCAAAGACCCAAAAGCAACAGGGTACCTGGTCATGGATTGAAACTTCTGAAACTGTGAGCCAAAATAAACCTTCTCTCCTTTGATGTTTACTATCTTACACACTTTCTAAAGCAATGAAAGCTGTCTAACCTTTGAATGATGATATCTCAAGTTAATTTCACATGGTACATATTCATCCAAGTAATTAAACTTCCCACTAAAAATGTATTCTATATTTTTCTTCATATTTTTTAAAAAATGGGAAATTGATTAAAAAGTAAAAGTAAGTAGACTTTTCTATTAATTGGTATAATCCAATGTTTGAAGCAAAAGTATTTCTGGTTACGTGATGAACACATCATATTACAAGGCTTGGTTTAAGAAAAAGTAACTTGCCAGGCAGTGGTGACACATGCCTTTAATCCCAGCACTTGGGAGGCAGAGGCAGGTGGATTTCTGAGTTCAAGGCCAGCCTGGTCTACAGAGTTATTTTTAGGACAGCCAGGGCTGTATAGAGAAACCCTGTCTGAAAACATAGGACAACCAGGGCTGTACAGAGAAACCCTGTCTGAAAACAAACAAACAAACAAACAAACAAAAAACGAAAATGAAAAAGTAACTCAAGGTTGGGCAGATTGCAAAGTGGGTAAAGACACTTGACACATAAGCCTGACATCTGAGCATCTGAGTTTGATTCCCATCCCTAGCCCCAACCCAACCCCAGTAACCATGGTGGATGGAGAGAACCAACTCCTGAAAGTTGTCCTCTTACCTTCACATATATGTTATGGTGTACAATACACACACACTGTAGTGGCTATTCCTGGTTGTCAACTTGACTACGTCTGAAATGATTTACAATCCAGAATTAGAAGGCTCACCTGTGGCCCTAATCTGGAGGCTGAGAGATACAAGTTTCTGACCTGAATCTTGGCATGGAGACCTTGAAGAATAGTGGCTACGAATCCCATAGGATTAACATAAAAAGCTCTATGAATTCAAGGTCATCCGGGGTTAAAGGTGTGGTGGCACACACCTTTAACCTGGGCCACACTTTTTGCTGGAGACCTATATAAGGACATTAAAAGAAAAAAGGCTCTCTCTGCTTTGCCTGCTTGCCTTGTGAGACTGAGTAATTGCTAGATCCTTGGACTTCCATTCACAGCTGCTGCCGTGACTGTTGTTGAGAGTTGATTGTTGAGAGTTGGACTACAAACTGTAAATCATCAATAAATCCCTTTACTACATAGAGACTACCATAAGTTCTGTGACTCTAGAGAACCCTAACTAAGACACACACACACACACACACACACACACACACACACACGGAGAGACAGAGATAGAGAGACAGACAGACAGACAGAGAGAGAGACAGACAGAGAGAGAGAGAGAGAGAGACAGAGAGAGAGAGAGGGGGGGGAGATCTTTTAAAAATAAGGCATGAGACTATAATGTGTGGCTTTAGCTAAGTCAGACCATTGAATTTAAAACAACTGCTAATAAAGAGAAAGTTCTAGGAAGCAACATTGGAAGTGTCAGTAACAAATGTTGAAAAAGATATAGTTGGCACAGTGGTAGTAGCATTGGGCAGGGAGAGAAGGTGCTACAAAGCCTCAGCAACACACAGGTACTGAAGCATATGTCTGGAGTCTTGTGAGCTGATGTCTTGCATTCACAGAACATGGCTAGGACTTTTTGACACCCTCAGGATAAGTTCCTGGATCCCCCTCTCTCTTGGAGCGTATGTCTTTAGAATTTGCGTGGCTATTTATACCTGAGGCAGAGGGCGGAGGGACTAGCTCATACAGATGATGGGTCAGACTCAATTCTTTTCTTAAAGTGAGAGTTAGGTAGTGATACAGCTCCATATTCGCAGCACTCTTTCTCTTCTGAAGATTGTTTAAAGTTCCTCTTGGACCTTTGAGAAACAGCGAGTCCGGGATCCTCAAGAGCTTGTCTTTTAAAAGGCATTAGAGGGGAAGTTTAGTGATATACTAGCAGCTCCAACTACATCAGTCAGTCCTAGTATCCAACATTGTACTTGTTCTCTTCCTTGAGGGATGTTGCGTACAGATCCTGCTAGTCCTCAGACAGGGTATTCTAAGTATATTCTATCTAATGATGTCCAATATTTTGACTCAATCTCCACACATATTCTGGAATCAGAAGCCCAATATGTATTGGATACTGCTTCTCAGCTGTTTCTTAACTATGTTCCTGCAGGCCAAACATTTCTGTTGATGTCCGTATGATGTACAGGGTGATAGACCCACTTTTTCACTTCCTGTGATCTAGAGTCCTGGGTTCCAAGTGAGATATGACACTGGAGAATTAAACACTTCATCATTGGATGTTGCAGTTGTCGTATTTAGTTGGTAAGAATGACAACTCACACACATAATAGATATCTAGCCCTGATAGAGCAAGGATTTGCTCTTTTCAGGTCAAAAGAAAAACAAGGTAGTCAACTTGACATCAGGTGACTCTTCCATCTTCTTGAGGAAAGATTCTCTGCTGTCCTAGGATTGGCTTCTCTTTCTGACAAGGTGAACAGTTGCTTGCAACAGTAGGGAAGGCATCTTTGGTCAGTAGAGGTCCTTTACATTGCTCTCAGTTTTGGCCCTTGAGTTAATTAAACCTGTCTGTCTGTGATGTTCATGCTGAAATAGCTAGTGACAGGTCAGTGGAAGACAACTGGCAAACATATACTTGCTATGTGGTAGACACTGTCTCGTAAGCTATAGTATGCAATATATAACACATTCTTTTATGCGTTCACATAGATCCATCCCCATGCTGCCTGCGCATTAAATATTTTTAGCCATAAAATTGTAAACTTCTTTATCACATCATTCCCCACAGTCTTTCTTGGTTTGTCCCAAGTGACACTGCTGTGCAGTTGCCACCATTTTCAGCTTAAACCTTTCATAACCCTGAAAATACAAGAAATGGTTTTTGTGATTTTGTTTTTGTTTTTGTTTTGTTTTGTTTGGAATCTTCTACTAACTATAGTCAGGATTAGCAGCAATTGTAGGCATGGATTTAGTTTCCCTAGTAAAGTGCCTTCACATCTGGGCCATGGTGGGTTTGAGATCTACCATTTCTATCTTACAACAGATTGCTGTTGGACTCACCTGACTTTATGATTTAGTGAGCCTGTCAAATCAGATCAAATGTTACAGATGCATGGAACCCACTGTTGCTCTATTTTTACCACCATCCAGGAACATGCCAGGAATAGGTTCTCAAAGGTACATAGTTCTTTCCTGCAGATGGTAGTTTTCCTCCAGCATTCCAGGTGTTTGTCCTGTTGTGACCTCACTGAATAGTCCCAGATGACATACTGCATTTCTACTAGTAACTTCAGTATCATTTGGGCTCTAGGTCATGTGGTGTAAGTGATGGGACTATCATAACTAAATCTGGATCTATTGTAGAGGACTTTCCTTCTCTGGTATCCCCTCAAAGTTGGAATACTTCCAATTTTCCCAGGTGTGAAAAAAAGCCTATTAGACATTAGATTTTCTTGGTAGTGGAGTTACAATGTGCTATATGCATCCTCTAATTATGTATAATGTTCTTTCCATCTCAGAACATCAGATACCTGATTATTGATATGTTAGCTTGTTCCCTGAACACTGGTTTAGATAATTATCCCTTGGTTTATGGAAATTGTGTCTTATTAGGGCCTCTAGTTTTTGAGCCACTACTTATAATTTAACCCAATTTATACAATGTCATCAATGGCATGAATGACTGCCATGGTTGGTGGGATGACAAGTCAATAAAGATCTCTTAGTTTATACCATTGGATAGTAGCTACAAGTTAACAAAACCCTAAAGGGAAAAAAAATATAAATATCTGATTTTGCCCATTCTATTCAGATGCCAACTGTTTCTGTTTTATCTAGTCTGATTAGGCAATAAGACATTTACCAAATCTCTGTGCCAGCACTTGAGGACAAATAAATGAAGAATAGCACTACATCTGGCACAGCAGCTGCAGAGTTGGCTGTGTAGTTCAGTGTGTGTGTGTAAAGCTGCAATCAACTTCAGATTCCATCTGTTTTCTTAGAAGCCAGACTGGTGACTTGATTTATGACACAATGGGGGCCAACACTCCGGCTTCCTCTACCTTCTCAAGCTCCTTCAAATTGAATGATTATAAATTACTTGGAAGAATGAACTGAACTATTGTTTTGATGGCTTGCACTTAGCCTTCCTTGCTTAGAAACTACTTTTTCACAAGTGTTGAATGTGTGGTGTGAGGGTAACTAATTACACTCCCAGGGACCTGGACAACAATTACGAGTGAGCCCACAGAAACTACAGTCCTATTAGAAGCTAAATCTAGGTTCAAAAGCCAAGTATCTGGTTATAAATCCCTTTCCAATGGAGAATGAGGCAAGGTTTGGCATTGGGGATAGAATGCTCTGGTCCCTGAGTAATTATTAAAACACAGAACTTGTTTTCAGTTGATAGTATATTGTTTTCAAATATGTTTATTAATCTATTTTTATCATTACACTATCTATTTTGGTTGGACATAAAAGGAGCAAGTGGCTTGAAATTTTCTGCATGTAGGTTCTACACATACATGTTATACTTGGACATTTGAAATCCAAGTAGAAGGTTAAAAATTTACCCTCACAATGACAATCTAGTTTCTTCATTTGTTATATAATTTCTTGGTGGTTTGAGAGTCTGGGAGGCTGTGCTATTTAAAAATCTTAGAATGCACAATCAAGGTAAATGCATTAGCATTAATATGCTTATTAAAATTTTACTGCATTTAAAATATTTATATCATATCAGGAAATCACATTTGTAACATCCATTTTCATTTCATTTTGTATAATGTTAGTAACTTGTGAAATATGTGAAACACACAAGCATTTGTGAGTATATATACACATATAAACATACATACATACATGTGAACATACACATGCACATCTAACTCTACAATTTGCAAAAGACTTATTCTAAGTATTTAAATTTGTGCCCAGTCATTAAAAATGGCTGCTGATGATAGCTAAATGGACTATGCCATACATGTGAATTTTATATTTAAAATTCATAAATATCAGGTGCAATCACATGACTGATAGAATAAACCATTCAAGTCTCTTGTGATACAAGATTGAAATATTTTATCTGTGATGTTATCATCTTTAATTCTGTGTGTTGTTTTCTTGTGAGTGGACAATCTGAAGAGAGAAGTCAGTGAAGGAGAAACCATGCCTGGTTCTGGCCAACTCTGTTCCTCATTCACAAAATGAGAAGGAAAGGCTGAACTGCATTACAAAACAGAATTCCAGCATTCAAGAGTCCTGGGGTGGCTGACACTTGGTTTCGATGAACAGAACGTTTAAAGAGTCCAGCAAGAAGAGTGTTGGTTATGAAGCTGCAGGTTCAGCTCATATTGCCTGCTGTAGAAAATGCAGGTCAGCATTATTGTAATGACTAGTCAGTGGAATTCTCAATCTTTCTCTCTCCTGCCCTCTCTCTTTCATCCGTCTTATGCTTTACTTGTTCTAGTTTCATGCTGTTGTCCCAGGAGAAGATATTCAATATGATTTAATTTTTAATTGCTTGTGCTATGCTTTTTAGCCTATCAGTTGATCTAGTCTAGAGAATGGTCAATGCATAGCTGAGAAGAATTTGTATTGTGTAGCTATTAGGCAGAGGATGGGTGCTGAAAGTGTCTGGCATATTTATTTGGTCTAAAGTACAGTTTAAATCCATATTTCTCCATTGATTTTCTGTCTGGATGATCTGTCAGTGGCTAAAAGTAGTTGCTGTAATCCTCTGTCCTTACAGTTTGCTAGTCTGTGTCTCTTTAAATCAATTTGTGTGCTTCCTAATCCCTAGGTGCGAACATATTGGATGTATATAAATACGCCACTGTCTCTGCTTCCCGTTGAATTTCTCTCTTTATATTTCTCCCTTTACATGAAGGCCATGCCTGTTTGTTTTTAATAGCTTTTGGTCAGGTTTCTATTTTATCTAGTAGGAGTGTAGTTAATTATATTTTCTTTGGTTTCCACAAGCTCAGAATACCTTTTCTAATATGTTCACTCTCTTCGTATAGGCATCCTTATGTGTATGGTGAGTCTCTTGTATGCAACAGGCAGTTGTGTCTTATCTTCTTCTTTTGGTTTGCTTAGTTGGGGTTTTCCCATGATTTATTTTTCCAATTTGCCACCATATTTCTTTTAAGTAGAGAATTTAGCCCACTTGAGTTCAGGGCAGTTATGGAAAGGTGAAGATTACTGCTACTTTGTTTCTGTTTCCTAGCTTATTTATAGACTTATTCCCATTTTAGATGAATTACATTCTTTTCCTTGAACACTTTTACATTCCTCATCTTTTAATTTTAGGGTATCTATTCTTTCAGTTTGCCTCTTTTGAGATTGTGTTTTGTTACTATCATGAAGCTCAGGGTTATAACAGTTTATTTTAAATGAATATTATTTTAATTTTGATAACTGAAAATTGTAAAGAAATACTTTCTGCCATACCTGCTGCCACATTTTTCACTTTTGTGTTACAGTTATACGTTTTCCAATTCCCTAATCACTAGTAAAGTGTTTTTTTTTTTTTTTAACAAAGATAGGACATTCGTGTCTTGTGTGGGTTTGAATCATCCTGTTTAGGATATATGGTACTCTGCACTTTATGTTTATAATATCAACCTTTTAAGACTTACAGTCCAGGCGCTCACTTTTCCTTGGAGATTTTTCTCTCTTCAGATATGTTCATATTGGCACTAGTTTCTCTCAGCGTGGTGAGAGCACCTACATGGGGAAGGAGAGGTGTGGTGTTGTTCCCGTGAGCTCCTTCGCTTAGGCTGCCAGTTAAGGACTTTACTCTGTTCTGTGAAACATACAAGTGCTTTTGCCTAATTGTCTTCGAGATTCCACAAAACTTTCTTTTGTGGATAACAGCTGGCGATTCTGTCTGTGAGTGTCTCAAACATCTTGCTGGCATCTCTCTCTCAAATTTTTAATTTTTATTCCTCTTTGTTGTAGCAGGTTAGCCTTGATGCTAAAAACACTGGAGTAATACAGAAAAAGGCAGGGTTGTTGGAACTACATAAAACAAGAACCAGAGACCTGACTGTCAGTATCTACTATAGACTACGTGCTATTGGCTGGTCTATGATTGTTGACACCACTACTACTCTCTCCCTTTGTACCTAAGCATTTTGGGTCGATCAGAATTTGTCATAAGCCTGTCTTCTGCACCTGCTACTGTGACCAAGAAGGTGAGGTCTTCTAGACACATATAAATTTGCTCAAATTATTATCATTTGACCACTGTTTTGACTTAGCTTATAGAACAACACAATTTTTATACTGGGGTTTGATGCAGAAAAAATTTCAAGAGGTTAACTATATTTTAGAACCTAGTAGTCAGCCACAAATGAAATTTTAGAAATTGAGATTACTTATGGCCCAAATATAATAATTCTCCAGGGTACCATTCAATATAAACTCTAAAACCTTGTATTGATATAACAACCTATGACTATGGAGAAATATTTACAGATTTTAGGGCAGCAAGGACTGACTATTATATCCTAGATTATACATGTGTTATGTCATCTGTGGTATAATAATTCCCTACTAACTAATTTTATTATATAAGGAGAAAATTTTAATTATAATCTTCTACCTAATAAAGTTTTGGTATATTCTTAACTCCTAAAGACAAATTAATATGAGGTAGGGAAGCCTTTAAAAATTATTATTATAAAGGATTACAATAACTTAAAAAATAATCTAGAGGCTCCCATTGGAGTAATGAGAGAGAGAAATCCATCTAAAAGTACCAGGGTTAATGTCTAGCAATTTTGCTTTACTAGTGAGTTCCTATGTTTCATAGGAAAGGGTCAGGCTCAGACCTCAGACCTCAGCTATCAAGTTGAAATTTCCCCAGTTTTGTGGCATGAGCAGTCTTAACACATGTAATCAAAACACATGCTTCAATTTTTTGAAAGTTTATAATATATATGCTTAAAAATGTGCTGCAACTGGTAAAAATTTTTGCCAGTACTGCCTGTCTCCAATCTGTAACCAAGGAGATTGACTCTGCTGTAATGTATATAATTAATAACCTACATGAATTTTAAAATTTTTACTAGCTCTGATTTCCATGAAACAGTCACTAAAATGGTAGTGGATACACTATGCATCTTATTTGTACCAGTTTTAGAAGAAATGGATCTGACACAAGGAACAAACTTCTCTTCAATCTCATGCCAAGAGCTTTACTGCATACATATTTAAATGCCCTCCTCAGAGAGCATGCTTGAACACAAGGTAAAGATGATTATGGAGAAACTTTTTCCAGCTCCTATGCTGATGTTCAGATGAAAGGAGACCATGTGCCTCTATGAGTGGTTGGCCAAGTAATGAATCACACACAGTGATGCCAAGGCACTTTTCGAAGCGAGAATAGTGGAAGGGCTTTGATAAGGTAGGTGGGATTTGTTTTGAAGAGAAAGATCCAGTTGGAGATACTAGCTCTAGTCCCCATGCTGTTGCAGGAAGGAGGCCATGCATCACTCACCTGCATGATCCACCTGTGAGCTTGATTTGGGCCCAGACAAACCCATTTCTCTTTCATTTTATTTTATTTCATTATTAGAGTTTTCAAACAGTGGGGTTTTTTATTAGAAAAATAACTATTAAATAAATATATTCTTTGATAATCTCACACGTGTGTTTGTGTTCTGATTACTCTAACTCCCAGCCTTTTTAATCTCTCTAATGTTTACACAATAGTACCAGACTTTATGCGTTTATTTGAAACTATCTTAACAAGGTGGTAATATCTTGAGGATTTTGTAGGACTAATGAATATTTTTTTAAAAATTATCTTTCACTTTCTGATATGAACTTCCTGTACTCTATTATACCAAGACAAATACAGGTTTATGCCTAAACTGATATACAATTTTTTCATTGTTATAAACAAAAGTTCAATGTATTAGATGATAGATACTTAGAAGTCAATATTATTACAGGATTAAACTTATTTAAAATATAAATTTTCATATATCCTCTTATATATTTAAGTATTTTTATGATCAATATTTTTCCTAGAGGCTTTTTGAATTGATTACTTTGAAAATTATTTTGTCAAAATTATGATTAGGATTTTTCCTATTGTAAAGTATACGTTTTAATGATTGATATCATAGTGTCTGTACTATAGTTGCTGTATTTTTAAATTTATGTGCATTTGAATGCCTTTAAGACTAACATTGAAGTGATCTACAAAGCAAGCTTTTGATGTCATATGGTATATATAAATTTTGTTTTATAACAATCAAATACAGAATTGGTCATATTGCATTATGTCTGTATACCACTCAGAGCATTGCCATGTAATTGTTGAAAAGCTTGTCATCTCATCACTGACCCCCCATTGCCATCCTCTGGATTAATAGTAATCCAAGGTCCCTTTGATGACAAGCATGAGAGTGAAGACAGTTAAAGCAATAATTTGACAGTTATCTGACAGTTACTGCAATAATTTGCATTGTATGCTCTCTTCTATATGATACATATTGGCAAAGAATGCTCAAAATAATTAAAACATGTGTATTTGTATATTTGTATTGGTTACTGTTCTATTGCTGTAATAAGATACCATGACATCTTACAGAAGAAAGAGTCTATATGAGGATAATAGTTCCAAAGACTTTCAGTTGAAGACCGTCAGAGCAGAGAGCATGATAGCAGGCAGGCAGGCATGATTCTGGAGCAGTAGCTGATATCTCACATCTGGAGACGTCATCAGAATACAAAGAGAGAGAGAGAGAGAGAGAGAGAGAGAGAGAGAGAGAGAGAG
>JADRCD010198832.1:0-19230 GCA_019843815.1 Montemys delectorum | reverse complement strand
GAGAGCCATGAAGGGCTCCCTACATGTTTGTAGATGACATCATCCTACCACAATGTTGGCCATGCTGTGCACCCCCTGCCATGTGAGAACACAGAGCAAGGCTCTCACTGAATGCCAGGCAGGTGCTGGCACCATGCGCCACAGCTTCCAGCTTCCAAAACCATGACTCAGATAAATATCTCTTCATTATAAGCTAGCCATGCTGTGCTATTCATTTATAGCAACAGAAAACAGACAGCTTGCCACCTGGTGACATTTGATCAACAAGGGGAGCAACTTGGTTTGGAAGCCTGATTCTTTTCTTCAGGGTCAGAATGTGTCATGGCCCAGGCCTCTCTGAAGCAGTCTGCTGCTGCAGCCGCCTTCAAGAAACATCCTGTGAGCTGTTCTTTGGAGGGATTTGTATGTCTTACTTGGATGAGGCCCTGAGATAACTGAATTTGACTGAAAGTGACTCCTGTGGATGATGAGCTAATTAAGAAGCCTCAGTGAAGCCATACTCTGAGCATCCTCAGGACAGCTTATGGCCCCTTCCTATTGTGTCTTCTCCATTTCTTAGGACAGTGCTAAGCACATAGTGCAGGCTAGGTCAGTGTTTGTAGAATGCACAAAAGAATGGATAGGTCAGATACGTAGATGGGGAATAATAGATATTGTTGAGCTATAGATATTTCTGCTCTTAGAATTAAAAGTGTCATAGGGAAGTTGGGAATTTTGGGGGGCTATATACAATCACTGTTTCCTTCAGATTGTAGATTCTAAGTTTTAAAGATATAAATAGGTGTCATTTCTATATTGTCCTAATTTCAATTTCTGCTGCTGTGACATACATTGACCAAAACAGCTTAGGGGAGAAAGAGCTTATGTGAGTTCACAAATCTGGGTCACCATCCATTGTTGGAGGAAAGCCAAGGCAATAGGAACTTGTAACAGCTGGTCTAGTCAGGGAGTAGAGAAAGAAAGAACATATGCATGTATGCACTCAGCTGCTTTCTCCACTTTTACATAATTGAGAATCCACTGCCTAGGGAATGATGCCACCCAAGGTTGGCAGGTCTTCCCACTTCAATTAGCACAATAATGATAACTCCTCTGAACAAGCTTACAGGCAAACATATCTAGACAACCTTTCATGAAGAATCTCTTTTCAAATTATTTTTAAATATGTCAACTTAAAAGTGAGTACCACATATTTGAATATACATTTGTAGCTCTTGGGGAAGGCATTTTTTTTTGAATTGACTACTTTGAAATGTGCATAAAATGGATCAGGGTGTTTGCGTACATGAAGAAGCATGTCGAGTTCTGAGACAATATTGGGTCATGGTAATGTGAGAATTGACAATGTATTATTATTCTCGCCTGTTTGTTTGAGACAGTTTCATTCTGCAGCCCAGATTCTATAACTCTAAAACTCTGGGCTCAAATTCATGGCAGTTCTCTTGCTTCAGTCCCCCATGTGCTCAGACGGTAGACACACTACAACTCTAGCCTTCATTAATCATTTTTTAACTCTGAGATTAGACAAAGAACAAAGGAGGGAAGACTTGATGTTCAGCTGGACTTGACCAGGTCAGTAACTGCAATTCTGAATTTGGTTCATTGGTCATATTGTTATTATGAACATCTGCCAGATTAGAGAGACAGGATAACTGTCAGATAAAAGCCAAGAGCTAAGATGGGAGAGCCAATGAGAAACTGAGTGGCCTGAATCACCATGTGGGACACACATGCTTGGATAACACCATGTTTTCCTTGTGGTACTGGCCCTGGGCCTTCTACTAGTGCCTTCTTCCATGGGTTGTTTTGGACTAGGTTCCAAGGCAGGTGGACAAGCATCTGTGTGTGGGTTCAGTGTGCTCAGCCTACCCAGGTTCAGCACATTGGGAATCAGACAGGCCAACATGTCTCTTTACTCAGTCATCTTGTGGGTGAGTAATAATTACACATATGGTCACTGAAATCTGTTTTCTCTTCCAAGTGCTTCATGTCTAGATTGATCTGGGCTGGGAATTTGCAGATTGGCACTTAGGTGCCTTTCCAGTGCAGAAGTGTCAGCGCATTGAAGGGCAGCTCTTAATCCTTTCTTGGCCCAAGGATTTCAGAGTTCTTGCAAAACATCATTGCAGAATAGAGTTGTAGGTTGTTCAGGAGGCTGCAATCTTTCTTTTACTGGATTATAGAGAAATTCAGGGATCTATTTATTTATTCATTCACTTATTATTTAAATTTTGCATGTTTGAGAGCAATGTAAAGAATGCCTTGTAAATATCTTGAAACAAAAAAAAAAAAAAAAAAAAAAAAACACCACAACCCAACTGAAAACACACATACACACATGTTCTCTCTCTCCCTCTTTCTCTAAAAGAAAGTTTATTCCTGCAAATCACAAACATAAGGTATCTAGTGATCAAGCAATTTCCTGGCAAGTAATATTGCAAAGCAGATCTGGAAGGGTTTACACACATTGACTAGCTCATGAACCACAACCCAGACCAAACTCCTGCAGAAGCCTAGGTGTAGAGAAGTTTCCAGTGATCTCTGGGACTCCTTTGTTCTGCCCTGAGACCTGGGAATAGAATAGCCACAGAGTAATTTGAGTCCAAGTAGAAAATGGAAACATATGTGAGAGACGTTTCTGGAAAGAAACTGAACATCGGATCAAAGTTAATAAGGATGCCGGGCATGCAAGGCTTCTCTTGTGGCCACCCTGGAGTGAGAGGAGACAACAGTGGACATGGTTCAAGCCCAAGAACAAACAATGACCACAGTGTGAAGCTGCATTTAGACATTCAGATCAAGAGAGTACGTCTTCCATAAGCTGGCATTGCACCGTCTTCACTGACTTGGAGCTGATAGCCTAGGACGAGGTTTTCTGTGTCAACATTTTAAACACACACACACACACACACACACACACACACACACACACACACGCATGCACGCACGCACACGCACACAGGCACACATATGCATGTGCACTTGCACACAGACGTACACCAACATCAAGTACACTACCTAGTTACAGTAACAAGAGTGTGTTATTTTAAACCGTGGATGGAGAAGAACCAAAAGGACCTATGAGGTCATCTCAGGCTCCTTCTGAGGAGGAAGTGTTTCTTTTTCAAAGGCAGCATCTTTCTCTCCAAGCACAAACTATCCCCAGAGGCAGTGGGACATCTATGAAAGCCTCTTTTCTGTTGCTGAGTTCTTTTATTTCTCCCCCTCCTTCTCTTTCTTCTCCTCTTTCTCTTCCTCCTTCTTTGTCTTTCTCTTTCTCCTTCTCCCTCTTCTTCCTTCTCTTACCTTCTTGTTATTTCTACCATTTCTTTTGTTTGCATTTTAAAATATTCTATGTGAATATTATGTATGTATTATGTATATATGTGTATATATAGGCATGTATTACATATGTATGTATTTAGTGTGCCCATGTGTAGGTAGTGGGGTGTTTTGATGCCACACATGTATGTGGAGGCCAGAGGACAATTTACAGGTGTGCATTCTCTCCTTCCATCATATGTGTCCTTCAGACTGAACTTAGATCATCAGGTTTGATCTAAAGCTGTGTATCTGCTAAGTCATCTTGTCTGCCCATTTGTGTTTTAAACCTCCAGAAGCAAGTGGGATTCTTATTCCTTGGGTCTTTCATACAGCTCTTTTATATGTGCTCCTCGACCATAGTAAAGAGAAAACATTAAACGAAATGGCAAAAGAAAGTCCAAATGCCAGGGCTTGCAGTGACTGGCCTCATTGGACTGGTGTGTGGCCTAGGCTAGCAATTATGTTACTGCCAGTACAGCTTCTCTCCAATGTTTAGAGCTCTTGTTTCATATTATTCTGGCAATCCATGTTGCATTTGTGAGTCTACTGAAAGCTTTATGGATTTGGCTACTGAACCAATGACTATATTTCCCCATCTCAGTTTCACTATCTTTTTTGTATTTCTAGGACTCACATGAAGAAGCAACATAGAAGTAATGACTTCAAACAAACAAACAAACAAACAAGCATCCTTCCCCAGAACAAGCCATGCACAGTGGTGCATACTTGAAAGCCCAACACTAGGGGAAACTGAGGCAAGAGCATCATTATGAGTTCAAGACCATCTTGGCTACATAGTAAGTTCTAGATTAATCTGACCTATGAAATTAGAGATGCTGTCTTGAAAAAAAAAAACATGCTAAATTGACCAACTCCAAACTTTAGGAAGTTAGAGTTTCACAGTTCTGGAAGTCAATAGGTAGTTCTGCCTGGGGTAGGAGGACAGGGCTTGTTCAGGCTTGTCCAGGCTTGTCCTGTGCTCAACTTCCCATCTTTCCCACTGTGTGTATGTGTGTGTGTACATGAGAGTGCAAAAGGCACAGATTCCCTTCCTCCAAGCAAAATGTCTCATTGACCTTGGACACACCCTTTTGATGTCATTTTTTTCATTACTTCTCTAAATTTAGATGTGTTGCCCAGACCACGCATTCTGAGATATGAAGAATTAAGGTTCCCATGAATGGGCTGGGGGACAAACAGAATCCTGTCCTTGGAGGGACCATGGTCTCTCTCACCTTTGTGACTTACACTTGTGTCCACACTAGTGTCCTCACATCTGCTTTGGATGATTCAGCCCAGTCACTGAAGAGTAGAAGGGGATCCCCAAATCAGAAGTTACATGAAACCACTTTCTTACTTGGTTTCTAGAAGGTCGCCTGATGCCCTCAGGATCCAAACTCCATATAGCATGTGGCTACTTGACCTGGCACCTTTCTGGGTCAATCAGTTTGGTTTCCCATGCTTGTGGCACTATTTTAACTATTATCGCAAGGATTTCTTGCCTGAGAGTTTCCCCTTATGAGTGTCTGTCTACCTGGAATAGCCTCAGCCCAGTCTTCCTGGTTCTTCCTGCTAGCTCTTAGAACTCCACTTCAGTACTTCTCCATGACTTTCTAGTTTGTCTTTCTGAACAAAGCTCCTGCCCTAAGTCTTGCTTTTTTTCTTAGTGTTAATATCAACTTGTAAACATCAAGCTATTTTGTATTCATTGACCTTGTCATCTTCCACTGGAGCAGAGTTGGATAGCTGCTGATGACTATGCTTCTGTGTATGCAGTCCAGTATCCAGAGTGATGAGGAGCTGTGCCGAGGACCAGCAGTGCTGGTACTTTCATCTCATTTCTAACTTGAAGACATATGCCATGTAAATTTCCTACCATCTAATTAGGTTGTATTTTGCTACATTTGATTATTTATTGTGTGGAAAGAGTTGCACATATGTCAAGGCTTGCATGTGTAGAGGTCAAAGGATAACTCAGGGAAGACAGTTTTCTCTACTGTGTGGGTCCTAGGGATCAAACTCTAGTCATCAGGTTTGGTGGCAAAAGTCTTTACCCACTGAGCCAACTAGCTGGCTCTGGTATTTATTTCAAATGTTGTTTTTTCTAAACAACATACACAGAGATAGCTGATTCTCTAGTTCACATGCTTTCCTTACTCATAAAACTCAGCCTTTCCTGTGACACCCCCACCCCCACCCCAGGGTAACTTAGGCCTTTTCCTATTTCCTCTCAGTAAATAATGGTGATCTCATTCCCATTACCAGCATTTGGTCTAAGAATGGGCTTGCGATGAAATTCTAGCTTATGAGACAGGATTCTCTGGAAAGGGCCTTCTGTTTTACAAGGAGTCAGCAGGAGGAACCAGAGCACATGGCACATTCTGCGAGGCAGCTCTGTGATCCAGAGGTCAGCGAGTGAACACAGATGGCCTGTGCCTGGCCCAGTACCAGGGGAGAGAAGCAATGCCCTGATTCCTTATTGCTTCTGAGTGACTTAACTGATGGCAGCTAAGACTTCTGTACACATTAGGCCAACGACTTAGAAATTCAATATAGTTTGTAAGTTATTGACTTTTTCTTATTTCTAGTCTTTTTGATATTATAATTATTGTCAAATGTTTTCCTTCTAGGTATGATTTCTCCTCTCCTTTAATCTGTTCATGTCATAAATGCCTTTGGTATATTGTCCTCGGTTTAAATTCCTTTGCTGTCCTAAGATAAATTAAACTTGGTGGCTAAGTAGTATTTACTCTAATACTCTACTGAGGTAAATGCTAAATAATGTTTTGATTGTTACATTTGTATTTACTTTAAAAAGTAAGCTATAATTAGTATTCTTTTGTTCTTTAATTCTCTCTTCTGTCATCTATTTTATTGTACGTTTATACTGATGCCATACAATGAACCAGGATGTTCTTCATATTCTTCAGTGTTCCAATGTTTTATTTTCTTAAAAACATCTCTCCCCTGCCGATCCAATAAAACTCTTTTGTGGAATAATCTAGGGAGAGATTTCAGGAACTTTCCAGAACCAGATGCTTTGATAGCTCATTTATAGTTTTCCCCATGCCTTTGGCTCTAACTCCTCTTTTTCCTGGGCTGCTCTTGACTGTCTGCTCCTGGGCATGAGTTTCATTTAACTGGTATTTTTAAGCAGTATTTTCACACAACACTTAACTGCCCTTTGTGTCCACAAGCATGTCGTTGCCTTTATTCTTTAAAGTTAAATGTTCGTGCTGTCCCTACCTTTAGAACACCACATCAGAATTTGCATATTTGAAGCATGTTAGCATTATCCCTCAGGTCCTCTGGGACTTGTATGTATTTATTTTGAATCCATGTCAGATTCGGCAGCAAGTTTCCTGAAGCACTGACTTCTATGGCTTTCACATTTACCAGTCTTCTAAGTTTTTCCCCCTTCCCAGGTTTCTCTGCCAGCCTGGCCTCTGCAGCTGGTCCCTACACCTCTCCCTGACTGTGGCCTGGCCTCCCAGCTGCAGACTTCTTTTCTGTACTCTCATAAACTTTCCAAGCAGCCTCACCCAGGGACTCTGAGTGAATATTGGTATAGGATGATGGATCAGATCTAGTGTCCCTTGACCCTGACCATGTTTTGCACATCACATGTGTGTGAGACTGTGCTGGCTTATTTCTCAGTTTGCTGAAGAATAGAGCCCACCTCAAGAACTAACTGGCAGCCATTTCGGTCTACATTTATGAGGGTCTAAAGAAGGGTGTCTGGGATGACGTTTGGTAAGCTACCCATCTTAAGTAAATAACTTAAGTAATTAAATGCTAAATCTATTCACTAACCATTACCAACAGTCAGGTCCATGTATTTAATGGCCTTGCATACTAATGTTTCTGTAGGATCCCAGTAGTCTGTGGCACATAGTAGGTGTTCAATAAGCACCAAG
The DNA here is from genome assembly GCA_019843815.1 of Montemys delectorum. NCBI lineage: Eukaryota > Metazoa > Chordata > Mammalia > Rodentia > Muridae > Montemys > Montemys delectorum. The sequence goes on along the minus strand of JADRCD010198832.1, from coordinate 11,989 downwards.
CTTGTAACAATCTATGGATATCATTTTGCTTGTTACCTATGAACACAATATCATATCACTGAAGAGTTTACTTCAAAAAAATTTCCTTTCTTTTCTTTCTTTCTTTCTTTCTTTCTTTCTTCCTTTTTTATTCCTTCCTTCCTTCCTTTTTTCTTTCTTTCTTTCTTTCCTTTCTCTCTCTCTCTCTCTTTCTCTCTCTTTCTCTCTCTCTCTCTCTCTCTCTCTCTCTCTCTCTCCCCCCCCCCCTTTGGCTCTTTGTGTACAATAAAGAGGAAAAGAGGAAGAAGCCCATGGCAAGACTGCAAGCTGGCTACATAAACAAAAGAATGACAATATAGTTTAATTAACAACCAGCAAAATACCAACTAAGTTCAGAAAACGGCAACACTAGTGATACCAAAGACTAGCAGTGACATCCAGGGCTAGCAGCCAGAATGCCAGGCAAGGTCAATGGCCAAAGATGAAAAATGGGGACATCAACATGTGACAACATCCTAATCCTGGTTGGATCAGAAGGACATGCCAGGAGTGTGCCTGTTTTCCCAATGGCTCAATCCAAACTGTGAAAAAAGAATTAGTCAACCTAAATAAAATTGTCTTAGTCTTTGCCTGTTTCTGTAATACGTTCAGTAAACAGCCCCTACCATGAAGCTGTGCACTTCTCTTTGTCCCCTTACCCTTGAGAGTTTTTCCTCCCTTTTCCTTGATTTTTCTTAATGAAGACTGCTTTCTCTTTGCTGACTCTCATGTGTGCAAACTCAGACTCATTGATCTGAGTCTGTCACCTTGAGAAGCACCGTTTCAGGTTGATTTTGGAGACTATTGAGTGTCCAGCTCCTGAGTCCTCGAGTCAAGCACATCTAGTCATTCTCAAAGGTCTGCATACAATCAGGAGAGCAGGAGGGGTGCTGCTAGTGGTGTTAAACAGTGGGGGAATGGAAAATGTACTGTGCATAAAAGCCATGAAGAATGGAATCAGTGTTTGATTAAACCTAGGAGCAGAGTAAGCAAAGGGGGAGAATAGAATGCATTGATGTTTGGTGAGTAACCAACAAAAAGATGGAAGAAATTAAACTCATGGCTCAGTTTTTGCAGTTTTTTTTTTTTTGCACTAAATATAAATGGTAAATTCCTTCATTCAAAGTAAGCATTGGTTATAATGTTAAGAATTCAACTATATACTGTTTTGAAGAAACACAATACAAAATTATAAAGGAAGTATGAAATCAAAAGAACAGCAGAAGATACATAAGGATAAATACACACAAAAAGAGAGAGTGGAATTGTGATTTTTTAAGTAAGATAGTGTTTAAGGCAAAACCAACAAAATCCTGAATATAGGAATATGAAATCATGGTAAGAGGCATTATTTATAAACTTACTATTCATAATACTCCCTCCAAGAAGGTAAATAAGCCACCATCACATAGCAGGAGAGCACCTAATGCAAGAATTCTTTTGAGTGCAAAAGGAAACCTTGCTGAAACAAAATGGTTATCAACCATCTTGCTATTTCCCAGTTTAGGAGCATTTGGTGTCAGTGAGCAGAACTCTATTCATCAAGTCATTAGTATGCCTTGTCACAAGAGTAAGTGGTGAGCTCAGTTTATTCCTGTGTAATCAGTGTGAGTAGAAATGTGTTCACTGACTGGTGTTACCCAAGAAACTTGATGAGAATAAGCTTTCAAGTGATACCCAAATCAGAGAATATTTCAAAGGAAAAGTATGAACCGGAAATGTAAGATTTTCATCACATCTGGATGTAGAGAAAATCTCCTTAGAACTCTATATTAAGCTAAAGAGATTCATGAAGAAAAAATAATAACAGAATAGATAAAATTATTGAGTACTATGTACATCAAAGGAATATTAAATGTGTGCTTAATGGAGATAGAATCTTATTTTTTAAAGGTAGAATCCTAGGACAAACAGATTTTAAGAAGTAACTTTGGAATATCTGGATCAAGAGGGAAATACAGAAAAATAGAAACAAGAAAAAGAAGAATTTTAAAAGATAGAAAAATGGATGCATATCCATAGCTTTGTTTACAATGTCCAAAATGCAGAAGCAGTCCAAGTGTTGGCTGATGGATGGTTGCTGAGGTGCAAACAACTCAATGGAACAGCTTTAAAAACAAAGGGATTGCTGACCCAGGCTATGGCATGACCCAGGTAATTCTTGAGGACAGTGTGCTGTGTTAAGTAAGTCAGACACCAGCAAGGCACTGCGGAGTGATTCCATTTATATGCAGCTCCTAGAGCTGCCAACTTCATGAAATCAGGCAATAGAATAGTGGTTGTCAGGAGCTTCAAGAGGAAGGAATGAGGATATTTGTTGAATGGGTTATGGAGATTCTGTTTGTAAGGAGAATGAGAGTAATTGCATCACAAGATACACATATTAACAGCATTCAGATATATATTTAAACACCATTTAAAAGGTCTATATTTTGTCACAACTGAAGGAAATTTGAAAATTATCAGAACTCAGAAGCAGGAGAATTTTGAGATAGCCTTTATTCGGCTCAATAATAAGTTAAAGGAATAGAGCAACATATCAGTTCTCAACAAAGCTGTTAAATAGACCAACATAATTTCCTTTTGGGAGAAGTATGAGATCCTAATGTCATGTGACCTTGATGTCATGTGAACACTCGTAGAAGAGCACACAGCTGTTCAGGTGCACAGATTTGCCTTGCATTTACTTGAACAAATTGTTGTACACTGCTTGCATCCATACAACTGCCCTGAACTTCCTGGATGGCAGACTTGGTCCAAGTAGAAGGAAGAGAGTATAGTCCAAGCATTTGAATGTTTTCAAGAGTTCTTACAAAGCTAACATTAGGACTCTAAACCAGTGGTTCTCAATCTTCCACAGGGTCTCCTAAGACCAGCAGAAGGCATGGATATTTACATTATGATTCATAGCAGTAGCAAAAATATGGTTATGGAGTAGCAATGAATTACTGTATGGTTGATGGCCACCACAACATGAAGAACTATATTAAAGGGTTTCAGCATTAGGGAGGTTGAAAGCCAATACTCTAAACCAATCTGGTGACCAGTTGGCTGCAAACCAATTATGAAGAAACTCCAAAATCATTTATTTTATCAAGCTCAGATTCTTTCAGCACAAAGTGAATATTTTTAAGTATAGTGCAGGAAAGAGAGCAACCTGTAGATCATGCTTACTGATAACTACAGCTGCATATGTTCGAATGAAGTATTTTCAAATAGAGTTTTGTAGTTTGTCAAAAGGACAAGGCAGCATGGCAAAGCAAGTTTGGGTGTAGGCTAGGAGGATGGTGGAACAACAGCAAACACATCTGTATACTTCTTAACAGCTGTGACAACTCTTACAATAAAACATTAATTAAACACAAAAAAGGATATGAGACAGAATCCACTAGATTTCTTTATTATTGTGTGTCACTATTCCTGGGGAGACATGAGTAACTATCAACTTACCCCAGATAGAGAATCAATGGTAGCCAAAAGTACAGAAATCCTCAAACTCCAACTTGACAAACCGTTGAGGTTACTTACAGGAGTATGGGTAAGGAATTACCTACAGAAGCAGAAATTACTTAAAAATAGCTGTTACCCAAAGCCCATTCTGGCACAGATGATAACTCATTCAAACTGAAAACCTAGAAGGTGTTGAATAATCTATAACAGCTAAGTAGGCTGCATAATGTTCTTTGCAGGGAGCTCAATTGTTCTGAGACTTTTTGGGCATTTTAGCTAGTCTCTGCTTCTGTTGGGCAGCTTGGTTTGTCTAAGAGTGTCTCTCAACAGTCCTATCACTTACGTGCACTAAGGAGGGAGAGACCTATTGTATCTGGTCAGTTTCAAAAACTTCCTATAGCTTTTGAGTTGTTTACTTCTGAGGCTCTCCTGCAGAAAACACCTTACATCATAAAAATCTTCCTTTAAGACAGAAAGAAAGCTTTATAATGGAGGAAATTGCTACATAATCATTGGGTGAGTTAGGTGAGTGTGTGTGTTCATTCATTGTGGGTGTGAGAGGGAAGGTATAGGTCATAATGCATGTGTGGAGGTCAGAGGGCGCTATTTAGTGGTCCATCCTTAGCTCTTTACTTTAGAGAGAGAGAGTCTCCTTGCCAATGTGTAAAGCAGGCCAGGTGGCCCTCAAAATTCTAGAGATTCCTCTGCCTCCCACTATTTCCTAGCAGTATGGTGATGTTAACAGTGGCTTATGGTACAGCGTCTGACTTTTATGTAGGTTTCAGGGATTTGAATTAGGATTATCAGCCTCGTGCAGCAAGCAGTTTTATTCAGTGAGCCATCTCCCTAGCTTCCAACAGTAAGGAATTTTAAGGTGAAGAGCCATAGTAGGGAAATATTTTTAAAGTAATGATTCTACACTAGGCTAATATCAAATCTTTTAGAAATCATTAAAAAATAACTTTAGTTGTTAAGAAATCTGGGCTGATGAGATGGACCATCAAATGAGAGTGCTTTCTACACAAGCTTAAGGAACTGAGTATGAGTGGAGCCAGGATGGTCTTTGGGGCTTGCTGGCTGCAAAAAGAGCCTGCTCAAGAGGATAAATAAGGAAGGCAGGAAGCGATAAAGCAGCAGAAGATCCACTGTCCTCTTCTGGCTTCTTTCTGTGCACATGGACATATGTACCTGTAGTGGCTATTCCTGGTTGTCAACTTGACTTATATCTGAAATGAACTACAATCCAGAATTAGAAGGCTCACCTGTGGCCCTAATCTGGAGGCTGAGAGATACAAGTTTCCGACCTGAATCTTGGCATGGAGACCTTGAGGAATAGAGGCTATGAATCCCATAGGATTAACATAGAAAGCTCTATGAGTTCAAGATCATCTGGGATTAAAGGTGTGGTGGCATAGTGGCTATGAATCCTAGAAGATTAAGATTGGAAGATCTAGAGTTCAAGCATGGTCATCTGGGGTTAAAGGTGTGGTGGCACACACCTTTAACCTGGGCCACACCTTTTGCTGGAGACCCATATAAGGACATTGGAAGAAGGAAGGCTCTCTTTGCTTCGCCTGCTTGCCTTGTGGGACTGAGCAACTGCTGGATCCTTGGACTTCCATTCATAGTTGCTGCAGACCATTGTTGGGAGTTGATTGTTGGGAGTTGGACTACCAACTGTAAGTCATCAATAAATTCCTTTACTACATAGAGACTACCATAAGTTCTGTGACTCTAGAAAACCCTGACTAAGACATATTGGTACCAGCATAGTGTGGTATTCCTGTGACAACCTGACCATGTTTTGGGGAAGACTGTGGAAGGACTTTTGAACTTTGAGCTAGAAGAGCAGTCACTGGCTGTTAAGAACTATGTGGGATATTCTGTAGAAGCTTGGAAGATCATGTTGAGAACAGTGCAGAGATGGAGGCCTGGCTTGTGAAATTTCAGAGGGAAGATTAAAGACTCTTATCAGGGCCATGTTGTTTTGATTGTGAAGATTCTGTGGTCCTGGTTAGGTGGGGCTGAAGTATCAGCTGTGATTAACAAGATACCAGAACTACTAAAGAGAGAACTTTGCATTACTGGGACTATTGATGCTGGTTAGCTGGAGCTAAGAAATTAGCGGTGATTAAGAAGAGACCAGCATCATTGAGGTGACATCTTCTGGGAAGTGTTTTCTGAGAGCACAAAGAGGTTGTGTTCCAGAGATAGCCAAGGTTGTACCTTGTGCTGCAGCAGGACTTGGTAATGTGTAAGAGTCACCCAGGTGGTACTGGTTTTGACAGCACGAAGGGGTCATGAGGAGCAACTGAGGCTCAGCACAGTGAGAGGCCATGGAAGGCCATTGGTGAAGGTGTAGCCTCAGTTTGCAATTGATGGCCCAGGACTGAAGGTGTCATGCAAAAGAGTTGAGGCTTGGCACTATAAAGACAGTCTATGAGAGGCTATTGGTAAAGCCTAGTTACAGCAGTGTTTTGGGAATGCCAGTACCATGCAATGACCACCAAGGACAGCAGCAGCAGTGGAGTACAGGCATCTGGAGCCCAGAAGACAACATATGTGCTACAAAGGGCAGAGCTAGAGAAGTGACCAAAGCCCTTGGAGAAGCCCAGAAGATCATGAGTTGGATCCCAGACATTGGTTTTGCTTTTGACTGTGACTGTGCCCTGATAATTTTCCCTCTTGAAGGAAGAATGTATTTTAGTGGAGCGCACAGTTAAGAGACTTTGAATTTTAAAAGATATTGGACATTTTTAATTGATTGAACTTTTAATATGTAAAGACTGTGGGACTTTAGATCTTGGGGATGAATAAGAACATAAGGGTTGAGGCTTAATAGAGATGTGTTTGTGTGTCAAGTTGACAAGGGGTCAATTTTACTGGCTAGTTTTGTGTGTCAACTTGACACTGAAAAGGAGTAACTAAAGCTTAGGACCTGTGCTGGCCAGGTAGAAGAATTATAAGCCTGAAAATCCAGCACAAGCTTGCCCACATAGGCCTGGGAATGAGCAAGCAAGCTGTTGAATATTCTGGGAACTAGCAGGCCAAGAAGAGATAGATAAGACATGTCTGGGTGGGCTCAGGCAAGCAGGATGTCTGGGCAAGATGACCCAACTGAATGATGAGGTATGGTTGGAGGCCAGCTAGATGCCCTACTGCCTCAATACCACCCTTAGTAATTTCCCTATGCTCTGATCTGCACGTATTCTAGCTGGATTTGAATTAGCCAATTATGTATTGCTATGCTAATTCCTTTGTTCCCCTAGACCTCCTTCCTATAAAAACCCCTAACCCCTGAGCCTCGAGGTTGATCCCTCTGTCTCCTGCGTGAGATATGGGTCCACCCGGAGCTCTGATATTAAACTACCTCATGTGTTTACATCAAGATGGTCTCTCCTCTTTCCTTGGGTGCACGTTCTCCTGGTACTTGAGCGAGGGTCTCCCCACGGGGGTCTTTCAACACAGGCTGCAGTTATCACAGAGAAGGGAGTTTCAGCTGGGGAAGTGCCTCTATGAGATCCAGCTGTGGAGCATTTTTCTCAGTTAGTGATCAAGGGGGTAGGGCCCCTTGTGGGTGGTGCCATCCCTGGGCTGGAAGTCTTGGGTTCTATAAGAGAGCAGGCTGAGCAAGCCAGGGGAAGCAAGCCAGCAAGGAACATCCCTCCATGGCCTCTGCATCAGCTCCTGCTTCCTTACTTGCTTGAGTTCCACTCCTGACTTCCTCTGGAGATCAACAGCCATGTGGAAGTGTAAGCTGAATAAACCCTTTTCTCCCCAACTTGCTTCTTGGTCATGACGTTTGTGCAGGAATAGAAATCCTGACTAAGACAGTGCCTATATACACTCATGAAAATATCACACACATATACAATTAATTAATTAGTTAGTTAACTTAGTGCTTAATGCACAGTTGCAGTCCTAGCTGCCTAGAAGGCTGAAACAGAAGGTCCTTACCCTCAAGACTAGTCAAACATATCAGGGAGACTCGGCTTTAGAATTTGTAAAAGGACTTAGGTTATAGTTCAATAATAGAAAGCTTGCCTAGGATGTGTGAGGTCCTGGGTTCAACCATCAGTACTGGAAAAAATTTAGGCAAGGTACTTTGTCATCACTATTTTTGTAACATTGTAAAAAGTTGTAAGCAATGAACTGGAATAGAAAGTAAGACAGCATTAATACAGGAAAATAAGTGATAACGTTGGCCTTTTTGTTTTTCTTTTTAAGTTAGCATGTAAGTAATGGGTTTCTTTGCATAGTTTCATACACACAGAATGCTATATTTTATATATATATATATATATTCATCCTCTTCTGATGTCCTCCTCTCTCCTCCCTCTTACTGATCTTCTCCTCCCCACACACACCCACGCACACACACACGATAGATCTAGTCCTTTCTCTCTTCTGTCCTCCTTTCAAGTGCATTCCCTTACTCTCTCTTCCTCCTTGACTCCATTAAGACCTCTTCCTCCAAATGTTGAGTCATCTAGTTTCTTGATGGTGCTTGTTCTCACTAGGTGAAATAGAATCTGAGAACAGCGTTACTGCACTTCCCTGGTGGCTAAAGAGGTTGAACATATTTCATGAATCTGTGTTTTTCTTTTGAAAACTCTCTCTCCAGCTTAGTAACTCTTTTTTGATTGAATTCTTTTTTTTGGCATTTATTTTTTGCAGCTCTTCTCATACCCTGGATATGGATGCCCTGTCCAGTGCATAGCTAGTAAAAAAACGTTGGTTTTCATCCTGCAGGCTGCTACTCCACACTGTTGATGTTGTTTTTTTGTTTGTTTGTTTTTGTTTTGTTTTTTTGCTATACTCATCCTTTTAAAGTTAACTGTTAATTCTGTAAATACTGATATAATCTTAACTAGGAAACCTGAGACACACAAAAAACTCTATATAGAAAAATGAGACAAATGTAAACATTTCCAGTTTGTGATGTAAGCATTCTAAATGTCTAGAAAATTAACAATTTTAGATCAGCAATAATCAGAAAAAATAAAGTTGGGCTAGGAACGTAGCTCATTCATCAAATGTATGTTGAAGACACACTCTTGAGTTCAATATCCAGTGCTGCTGCTGTTGCTGATAATGATGATGATGAAGCATATTCAAACTAAATAAATATAAATCCAAAAGCTCTGTAATTTGTGTTGCAGGGTCTGGGGTGAAGGAGCTCATATATCTCTGATGCTAAGGTTAACTCTGTCTTTTTTTGGAAAGTATTCTGACAACATGCACTAAAATAATGAATGACTTTTGACCCCCAAATTCACTCCTGGGAAAATGTTCTCTAGAAACAAAACCATATATGAGACTTGACATACAGAGAGATTTAGTATAACACCTTTAATATTTACAACAATGAGAAAGAAATGTACTCTCCACCCAGAAACTCATTAGATGACTCTGATTTGTTGGAAAAGTCATCCTCAAGGTATTTTTATACATGTAAAGAATGGGGGAGCCACACGTAATATATTCAGTTATTGTAAGAGAAATTCCTCTCTCCACAAGATAAACTGAACATGCTTGTATGTGTGAACAAAATTATGCAATGCATTAAACTGTGTTTATGTTTATAGCTGAGCAAATATGAAAGTGAAGAACAGTTACAGTAATTTATAGTAATAAATAGTGCTAGCATAGTGCTAGATATATATGTCTTGTTTTAACTCCTGACTATAAGGGGCATGTACACATATGCTTGTATGATGAAGGACATGTCTACACTTATGGTTAGACATAAATAGATGTTTACTAGATATTTATTATCTATGTGTTTGAAATAAAAAGATATTGATTTATTACACATGTAAATAGATAATGGGTGTGGTTTTTATATGCACTCTGCACATAGATGAAGCTAGATGGGAACCAGAGACGGTGACGAGAAGAGATTGGTCGGGGTTGTTTGGGTGAATGTAGTTAGCAATCAAGGTAGAGATTCACGTTTATGGAAGGTTAGGCTTAGGGTTCAGCAGGACTACTTTTATAAACCTGGATCCAAATCTGGATTATGATCCATTTTCTTCATGACTATATAAAAGATTTCAATCTGTTTAGCATAGTTTTGTGGCTGTATAGGATTATTAACTGGATTTGAAAGATCTGTACCTGATTTAGGATTTTGATTCTAATTCTAAAAGTATATTTGAGGATATTTTGCTAGATGAATTTATGTATGTAAGAGTATAAATATATCTGTGGTTTACATCATTCGATTATGTAAGATGTACCTCCATACTTGTCTTAGGGATTCTATTGCTGTAATAAATCACCACGACCATGGAGAAGAAAGGATTTATGTTACTTCCACGTAACAATTCATCATAGAAGGAAGGAAGGGCAGGAACTCAAGGCAGGAGCCTGGAGGCAGGAGCCATGCAGAGGGCATGGAGGGTTGCTGCTTATTGACTTGCTTCTCATGGCTTGCCTAGGTTGTTTGCTTATAGCTCCCAGGACCACCAGCCCAGGAGTGGCACTGCCTATAGTGGGATCTTCCACGTCAGCTGCTAATCAAGAAAATGCACCACAGGCTTTCCCACAGGCCAATCTAATGAGGACATCTTCTCAACTGAGGTTCCCTCTTTCAATTGTTTCAAGCAGACATAAAGCTAGCCAACACAATACGTCACTAGCGGTTCATAAATATACGTGTAATGTGTACTATATTATATGAAGCTGAATAAACAAGTGAATGCATATAATAATACAGTGACATAGCTCTTGTGGTGGTTTGCATAAGAAATGTTCCCATGACCTCAGATATTTGAACAGGTATGGTTCCCTGTTGAGGTGTTGTCTGGGAATGATGCTAGAATAACTATAGCTCCCTGCCAGGCAGGCTTTGAGATTATATAACCTCACCCTACTTCCAGTTTCTCTACTTTGTGATTGTAAGAAAAAAAAATGACACCATCCCTCAGCTTCCTGATGGACTCTTACTCCTCTGGAACCATAAGTAAAAAAAAAAAAGAAAAGAAAACAAACAACAAAACAACAACAACAAGAAAAATAACCAATCAACCAACGACACCAAAAAACCCTCTTTTATAAGTTGTTTTGGACATTGTGTTTTATTAACAAAATGTAGTTAATACATTTGTCATATATCTGTCTATCTATCTATCTATCTATCTATCTATCTATCTATCTATCTATCTATCTATCTATCATCTATCTATCTATCTATCTATCTATCTATCATCTATCTATCTACCTATCATCTGTCTATCTATCTGACTCACAACATTTTGGTAAGTTATTTAAATATATCTACAAGTGGCATAGTTGCAAAATGGATTATACAAAGTTGGGTGCATCGTGTTAAGAGTATATAAATACATCCATGGCTATAGAAGAATGCAGAAGCTTTTCTGTCTGAGTCTGCTCCAGATTCTGTAAGGATTTCTTTATCTACACCAAGTTATGTAGATTTATCTGGATATTTTAGAACACAAATCAGGAAATAGAATAGTCTCAGCCTAGTACACCATAAGTGCATGAGTGTGTGTTTAGTGTTTTAAGAACATTGCTATGTTGGTAATTATAACAGGCTGTACATAAATACATACTATATTGATAAGATTATGCATATCAGTTAACATCCACAACTTACATAATTACCCATCACATATGGTATTATGTAAAGTACTAGCTTCTGCTCCTTCATGATGACATGAACAAATCTATGTGACACTGTAGTGTAAAATGATGTAAATGGAGTTTCCATACGCATCTGACATGATGTCTAAATACATGACACTATGCAGAGTTATTATACAGGAGTCTGGATATGAACTTGCTTAGAATTACACATTTATTTCATATCTTACTTGGAATTGTGGAAATGTGCTTTTATATCTAGTAAAGAATTAGGTAAATGTGGTTGTACAGGAATAAGATCTTCTGTTGAGGTCACTGACAGAAGATGTAGTTATCATGTCTTTCATTCTCCTCCCTGAAAGTCTGGGGGCCTAAGAGATGGGTTTCTGTAGTCAAAGTCAACAAAAATGCATCTATATTTCATCCTATATCATAGAATATGTGTATATATAATACATAATATAGTAATATAATATATTATAATATAATATATATTAATTTTATAATATATAATATACATATATATGAATATAAAAGTGTTTAGTGTTGATAGTGTGTTTTAAAATTCTTTACTTTAAATATAATTTTCATTGTTCATGTTGGACAAGCACACCAACATTTTTCATTAAATACCATATCTGCATGTAGCTTTATCTTTTGCTTTACAGAACCCCTCTCCCGCCAGGTCGAGAGCATTTTCTGTGTTTCTAGTGAGCTGAGAGCAGCAACAGCTCTTTGAGGCTGACTCCTGAGGATCATTTTTGGCATTTGCTGAGGTGATCACATTTCTCCTTGTATAATGTGTCCTGGTTTGTAACCATTTTACTTGTGAACATGTTGCCTGCTCCCACGTGCCTGCACACGGTAAGATGATCCCCGAGCTCCCTCTGCCTCATGCTCATAAGCAAAA
>JADRCD010198828.1:0-27567 GCA_019843815.1 Montemys delectorum | reverse complement strand
CTCACATCATAGAGTCAGTCCTCCCATATGTCCCCCATCCCTCTAGATTCCCTCTTGAAAAAAATAGGAAGAAAAAATGTCCATATTGTGCTGTCCATATGCTCACTGGAACATGGTCAAGCTCTCTGTGCCTAGTTCCCCAAGGAGAAGTGAATCCTTCTCCACTTGTGTCACTGCCAGAAGCCCTGAAGTGTGGAGAGGCCATGTGACTCTAATGTTCTAATGTGATTGTTGTTAAAATCCACAAAAGCACTGCAACTCTAGAGGATTTTAATGATTAAATCAGTGGAACCTCAGCCTCCAGAATGTGTCATATTTGTGAATTGTTCTTACCAGAATCTGTTCATTAGCCTCATTCCTGATAAGCTGAACTCAGGTTATGATTTTCTGAATTGATTGCACAGTGGCCTCAAAGTTTCCTTAAAACTTTCAGACACATTTGTTTTAATTTCCAATTTTTAACTTCTTATGAAGGATTATTGACAGCTTTCAAACTCCTTTAAATTGAATCTATAAATTATCCCTTTTTGATTTAACTTTTATTGTATGAATTGCTCACCATTCTGTTAGGTTGTCCATTTCTTTTGCCCTTCAGTACAACATGTTTTATTAAACATCACTGTAATGTGCTTTAGGTCAAGAACCTCTGGCTGTCACTCAAACCTTGCTGCTCATTATGGTAATTGTGCTTCCTGCAGTTAAACTCTGCACCCTGGGCCCTATTATTTCAGTACATTATCATATTTGCTATTCCAAAAAGCCTAGTTATACCATATCCTTTACTTTTCCTAGTCTTAAATGTCATTGGCTGATGCTCCTCTCACTGAGTAAGATGTTCTTGTCACCAGAGCATTCTATATAAGCAATGTGTGATGAGTATCTCTTAGGGAGTCTAGTAAACTGGTAGTCATAAACTTTAGGAATAAAGCTTTTTAACAGGTGGAGCTTTTTAATCTCTTATTATCCTGTGTTCTTTTACGAGAAGTTCTAATGTTCTGTAACTTAATTTTCACTGCTGCCATTTTCAGCAAGTTTTCAAGATTCCTCCAAGAATGTATTGGGAACACCTAGGATTCTATAGGTGACAAATTCTCGTGTTCTCTTCCATCTAATGTATTCCTCTTTGTCTGAATTTGTCCTTTTTGTATATGCTGCCTCCATCCACAGGATACAGTTGTAAATTTCTCTCACTCACTGTTGGATATACATATTAATGGTGAATACTTTAGTTCATTTCAACTCCTTAACCACATCCATTGTATGCATGAATGAAGTCACTATTGTTCTGATAAGCAGAAGTAGACTTGTCAGTGAATTGTGTGTGTGAACTACCAGCCTTTAACAAAGAACAGTGAGATACTATTTAAGGACTTAGGTCAGAGCATTGCAATAGCTAAACTTAGTATTTGAACCCATATATAGCAGTTATATTTGTCAGGTTACATTCCTTATAAATCAGAACCTTGAACTTGTTGCAGAGAATTTGTTTGATTAAAAATGATGTCTTCTACAAAATCCATTTAAACTCCTAACTGAATATGAGTTTGACTTGTTCATTATTCATAGTACAGAACGTCATGGCACCTTATTAAAGAAGCTTTCAATGAAGTGCTAAGTTAATACTCAATTAAATAAAACTGCTATTAATTTTTCCAAAACACAAATAAAATTCACAATACTTATCAGAAGTTCACCTTCAATGTAGCAGCCATCATCATGTCACAATTCATCACCAGTGAAAATGTTAATGATTTGCACCACTGCGGCATCCCAGCGTCTACTGTATCTTATCTCACCTGCCTCTTCAATCAGGGCAATTGTGCTAATTAGAACATTACTCGAAAGGCCTAGTTTATATTTTCCTTCTTACTTCTCTTTTTGGAACTTAGTGCTTTAGAAAGCATATACAAGGATGTCTCTACAAGAAAAGTACTCCATATAGTTTTCTGGAAGGTTTCTAGAAAACAGACCAATATGTGATAGGTTTAGTAGGATTGAGCATTAGGCTAAGCAAAACTAAACTGTAATATAAAAACTAGATGACTGTTGGGCTCAAGACATGGCTCCGTTATCTGGTGTGTTTGTCTGAGAATCTCAGTTAGTATTTGGATTAAGAATGACTAAGGAAGGTAAGTGACATATATTACCATCCTCTGTATGTACACATGTACACATTCACATTATACACAACACACAAACACACACACACATGCACATGAGCATGTGCTAAGCTCCTATCTGCAAGCACAATATATCATAATTGATAGTGTGAGGGATTAAACTAGAAATTATCCAGAGTATGGTAACACATTCTCAAATGGGCATGCATATTATATACTCACTAATAAGTGTATATTAGCCAAAAAGTTCAGAATGTCCATGATACATCCCACATACCCAAAGAAGTTAAAGAAGGAAGGCCAATACGAGGATGAGTGATTCCAAGGGTAGGGAGATAGGGGTGTGCTTCCCTCTCAGAGACGAAGTGGGGGAAAGATAGGGAGTAACTCTGTGAGGAGGAAAGAGGGGGGCAATATTTGGGATATAAATAAATAAAATTTCTAATGTCTGTTTTTCTAAAAAGAAGAAGAGAAGAAGGAGGAGAAGGAGGAGGTGGCATTATCTTTAAAATGAATGTTCTGGCAGGGAGTGAAACAGTTACTTTCATTATACAGACACATTGAGTGGTGCAGAGTCTATATACTATTTCCCAGCAAATATGCTCTTGTTTCAGAGCTGTGCTTCAAATCTCAAATTAATATGGCATAAAACTAGTTTTAATGATATGTGGAAATTTTATTATTATTTGGATTTTTCACTTCTGATCTGTATACCACATTTCAGTATTTTCCCATCAACTTCTATTTCTACTCTTTCCCAACATGCCAATGTGCCTTTGCCATAGGCCACAAAGGATTGAACACTCAATCCATAAAAATACTCCTAAAGTTTATGTTGTAGTGTTACATAATGTTAGAGACAAGCTGCATTATTTAAATTTCTGATAATATTCTTGGAAATGTGTACTGAACAAGTAAAGGAAGTTATCCTATTTTCTTGTTTAGGGCAGGCTAAAAGGCTAGGAATGAAAGGATGGCAATTTAAGCTCAATTACAGGACTGTTCTCATCACACAGCTTTTGAGATGCTGGTTTGAAATATCAATTTGAATAATAGGTTAGATGACTTACTTTGTGTTTCCACCTTTGCCATCCTATACGTTTCAGATTGGTCCAAGAAATCTAGGTACCCACATATACTAGTTAATATTCAAGAATGAAATTGTTCCAAGTTTCTTTAGCCATCATATCTCCTCCAGTAGCCCTTTGTTTCTTCTGATACTGAAGAACTACTCTTGTTTTTACGGCACATACTGTAAAACATGTTAATTAAATACAAAAGCGTTAAGTGTTGAAACACTCTGTTTTTACCAACATTAAGTGCATTCCACTTTGCCTTCCAGATGAGTGCTTATGGAAGAGCATTATTGTCCATTTTAATTTCAAGTTGATTCAGTGGAAAAGACAGCTGAGTTGCTAGGCAGACAGTTGTCATCAAGTACTGCAATTTAAAGCCCTGTAAACTGAATGGGATCAGCTATAGCACTTAAAGTCTATGCATATATCTCAGATAAATGGAAAATAAGCTGAAGACAAGGCAAAGAACTTCACTCACAATGTACTGCTAAAGTTAAAGTTTAATGTGCAATTTGAAGTCTCAAGTGAAAGGTGAATTCAGTAACACTGAAGATAGTCCAATATTAAAAAAAAAATTGGTAGGAGGGAAGCAAATTAATGTTATTTGCTTCAGTGCCCTTCTTGGTAAGCTGGAGCATATCAGATGAAAAGTGTATATATACAAGTGCTTATAAATCTGATTCACTTCTTCATAGTTCCATGTATGGCTCTGTCAGTATGTTGTAAACAAAATCAAATGAACATATTTATCCTAATGAAATAGGTAAAATGATTTTGATGAGAGAAGAATATTCAAATAATTTGTAGTTCACTTTATTTATAATTTATTTGTAGATAAACCAGTTTTTTTAAAAAAAAACTGTCTATTTCTTCCATATTTGTAGTTTTTAGGTTGGGTTTAGCTTCTGTAAGGCAAAAGACACTGTCAATAGGACAATACGGCAACCAACAAATTGTGAAAAGATCTTTAACAATCCTATATCTGATAGAGGGTTAATAGCCAATGTATACAAAGAACTCAAGAAGTTAGACTCCAGAGAACCAAATAACCCTATTAAAAATGGGGTACAGAGCTAAACAAAGAATTCTCAACTGATGAATACCGAATGGCTGAGAAGCACCTAAAGAAATGTTCAACATCCTTAGTCATCAGGAAAATGCAAATCAAAACAACTCTGAGATTCCACCTCATACCAGTCAGAATGGCTAGGATAAAAAACTCAGGTGACAGCAGATGCTGGAGAGGCTGCGGAGAAACAGGAACACTCCTTCATTGCTGGTGGTATTGCAAGCTGGTACAACCACTCTGGAAATCAGTTTGGCAGTTCCTCAGGAAATTGAACATAGTTCTACCAGAGGGCCCAGCTCTACCACTCCTGGGCATATACCCAAAAGATGCTCCAACATGTAATAAGGACACATGCTCCACCATGTTCATAGCAGCCTTATTTATAATAGCCAGAAACTGGAAACAACCCAGATGTCCCTCAACAGAGGAATGGATACAGATAGTGTGGTACATCTACCCAATGGAGTACTACTCAGCTATTAAAAACAGTGAATTTATGAAATTCTTAGGGAAATGGATGGATCTGGAGAATATCATTCTGAGTGAGGTAACCCAATCACAAAAGAACATGCATGGTTTGCACTCTCTGATAAGTGGTTATTAGCCCAGAAGTTCAGAATAAAGGAAAAACAACCCACAAACCACAAGAAACTCAAGAAGAAGGAAGACCAAAATGTGGACATTTCATTCCTTCATAAAAGGGGAACCAAATACCCACAGAAGGAGTTGCAGAGTGTAACTATGGAGCAGAGACTGAAGGAAGGGCAAGCTGTACTAATATAGCTATCTACTGAGAGGCTCTGACAGTACCTGACGAACACAAATGTAGAGGCTCACAGCCATCCATTGAACTGAGTACAGGGTCCTCAATGAAGGAGTTAGAGAAAGGACCAAAGGAGCGGAAGGGTTTGCAGCCCCTTAGGATGAACAACAATATGAACTAACTAGTACCCTCAGAGCTCCCAGGGACTCAACCACCAACCAAGGACTATACATGGTGGGACTGATTGTTTTGGCAGCATGTGTACAGTAGAGGATTCCAAAGTCGATCATCAATGGAAGGAGAGGCCCTTGGCCCTGTGAAGGTTCTGTGCTCCAGTGTAGGGGAATGCCAGGGCCAATAAGTGTGAGAAGGTGGGGTGGCAAGCATGGGGAGAGGGGAGGCAACAGACGTTTTTCTTGTTGTTTTTGTTTGTTTGTTTGTTTTCTGGAGGGGAAACTGGTAAAGGAGAAATCATATGACATGTAAATAAAAATATCTAATAAAAAATCTAGTTGTTGGAATAAAATAATAATGATGATATCCAGTTGTTCTCTTCATATTTCTATCAAGAGAAAATGGTTTTTGCTAACAAATTAACAGACTGAGTTAATTTTATTTATTCAATTAAATTTATTTTTGAGGCAGTATCTTGTGTGTTTAAGGTTGGCCTTGAACTTGCAAGTAGGTAGTCAGTGATAACTATGAACTATCTGATTCTACCTTCCAAGAATTAAGGTTGCAGGAATGCATGACCTGGCTAGTCAATAGTTAAATTAAATGACAAACTGACACAATTCTATCTAAGCCTGAATGGCTCTGAATGTTACTACAGATACAGTTCCACAGAAATGATAGTTTCATAATTATTCTCAGAATTACTTTTGTTAAGAATGTTAGAATCATAAAATGGGAAGTCAAAAGTACAACTCTAGAGAAAGGAATTATCTCTAAGATACCCATGAGAAACCAGTGAGACCTGGAGACATGATGACAGTATCTGAAGTAACTGGCAGGAAGTGCCAGGATGTATTTTACCAGCCTGACTGACTACTTGCACACCATTTCTCTACATTTTACTTTCTCATTGCCATATCTTCTTATTTTCCTTTTTAGAAATCACTTATCTATATTTAATATAAGCTGATGATTAACGCTTGATAACTAGTAATAAAATCAACCTTTCTAATATAAAATATTTGCAAATAATATAATTACTTCAATTAACTTCTGAGATGAATTAGATGGGATATTTCTTTCCTCCTTCCTGAATGCTCTTCAGAAAATCTTTAGTAAAATGCACTGAACTTTCCCATAACAAGTATTGGTACAACTAAGAAACAGAGCACTACTGTAAGTGATAGAGAATTCATTTGATGTAGTAATATGTATCTTTAAGCAGAGATAAACTCACTGTGATTATGAAGGATATTATTTCCCATGACACAAACCAAGCCATTGCAGCTACTTGATTGGACAAAAATTATGTTCCATTTTTACAATGTAAGATAAACTTTGATTACTTGGAATTTTGATAAAAATACCAAAGAAATCTATCTAATATGTGCAAATTTGTTAAACAGTTATATGGGTAACTGTGAATGCTTATTTCCTATTGTGAATTACCATATTTTTTCTGATGTTCTAAAGAAAAGAATATTGAAATACTAGCAATACATACTAGGACAATAGGTGAATACAAATGAAAACAAGGAAAACAAAACAAAACAAAACAAACAAACAACAACACTACTACTACCACAAACAACAACAACAAAAATACAAGGAAACAAAACTCATTCAGCACCCATCCTTTTCAACTTACCCATCTCCTCCTTTCATTTTCTTTTTTTTAATTTTAATTTTAATTTTTTAATTAGGTATTTTCTTTATTTACATGTGAATTTCTCCTTTCCCAGTTTCCCCTCCAAAAACCAACCAAACAAACAAACAAATAAAAACAACAAGAACAAACCCCTGTTGCCTCCCCCCTCCCTATGCGTGCCCCCCCACCCTCTCCCACTTATTGGCCCTGGCATTTCCCTACACTGGGGCAAGAACCTTCACTGGGCTGAGGTCCTTTCCTCCTATTGACGATCGAATTTGCAATCCTCTACTATACGCATGCTGCCAGAACATTCAGGCTATACTTTCAGGGATAGTCTATAGCTCCTTTCATTTTCTAATAAAACTCTTATAAAGAGAAAAAAGTTAAATTAGAATTACTAGATAACAAACTCAGAGAACTGATTGATAAATGACAAAACTTACATACCATTTTAGAGGAACTCACAGAGATGCTCCAATTGAATCATTAGACAAGTTAATGAAAAGATAATCAGACTTGAATAGAAGTAAATTATTCAACTCAGATAAGCATAGCCTTAGATTTAGAAAAATCTTAGTGAAACAAATCAAGCTGTTAGAACTAATAAATAGGTTTGCTAAGACTTCATGTTTGTAAACAAAGTAAAATATATGAAATATATTGTACTGGTTGGTTTTATGTGACAACTTGACACAGACTGGAGTTATCACAGAGAAGGCAGCCTTAGTTGGGAAAGTGCCTCCATAAGATCCATCGGTGGGACCTTTTCTCAATTATTAATCAAGAGGGTAGGGCCCCTTGTTGGTAGTGCTATCCCTGGGCTGGAAGTCATGGGTTTTATAAGAGAGCAGGCTGAGCATACCAGGGGAAACAAGCCAGTAAGGAACATCTCTCCAAGGCCTCTGTTTCAGCTCCTGCTTCCTGACCTGTTTGAGTTCCAGTCCTGACTTCCTTTAGTGATAAACAGCCATGTGAAAGTAAGCTGAATAAACCCTTTCCTTCCCAACTTGCTTCTTGGTCATGATGTTTGTGCTGGAATAGAAACTAAGACATATATTTAAGAAAAAAATAATTTGTATAATACTCTCAAATTAATACAGTGTTTAAGATTGTCTGGACTCTCAGTGCCATTACCTTTCTACCTAGTGGTTTTAAATTTTTGAGATGAGAAAAACCTGAAGATTGGCATTTAACTCTGGGAACTACTTTAAAATAATGGAACATCAGAGAGAATACCTTTGAAGGATAAAAATTCATGGAGTTGGAAGCAAAGTTTATAATAATTATCAGCACCTTATGTTATATTTCTTATATTTCTAAGTGTTATATTGATAGTCAAATAATGTCCTTATAATGGAACTGCATCCCATGGAAATCATTGGTCACATATTTGAAACATCAGTTGCAAATTTTATTTTTGTAACTATTGAGAAAATAGCATATCAATAATTACATAAGACCTTTTTGAAATGAGACCATTGAATTCATAGTTTAGAAAGCATTCTGGAATTCAAGTTTATTAATGCCAATTATGGCATGGGCAAGATTCTAGGCACAGCTAGCTACATTCCACGTGTTTCTAGGAAAGTAGAATAGAAGAAAGACTCCTTTTCTTTCTGACCAAATTACTGAAACAATCCTGAAATGTCTCTTGAAGTTGAACTATTCTTAAGTTGAGCTATTCTTAATCTTATGGTTCAGACAAGTTTCATATGATGAGAAGCAAATTTTCTACTTATTTATTTATTCGTTTATTTATTTATTCTATTTCTTTACACTCCAGTCTTTGCCTCCCTCCTGGTCTGTCCCCCTAAAGTTCCTCATCCTATTCTTCCTCCTGTTTCCAACTGGATGCCTGCTGCCTTGGACTTCCCAATCCCTGGTGCCTCAAGTCTCTCAAGGGTTAGGTGTATCTTCTCCCACTTTGACCAGACCAGGCAGTCCTCTTCTGTATATATGTTGGTGGCCTTGTACCAGCTCTTGTATGCTGCCTTGTTGCTGGGTCAGTGTCAGAGTTCTCAGGGGTCAGGATTAGTTGACAATACTGGTTGCTCTATGGGATCGCCCTTCTCAGCTTCTAATTCAACCACAGGCATCCCTGACTTCAGTCCATTTTTTGTGTGTAAGTATCTGCTTCCATCTCAGTCAGTTGCTTGTTGGGCCACTTAGAGGAGGATTGCAATGCTAAGCTCCTGTCTATATAGCTTCAGTAATAGCTTCAGTCCTTGAAGCCTTCCCTTGAGATGGATTCCAAGTTAGGTCAGCCCTTTCCAACCCTTCTCTTTTTCTCTCTCCCTCCTTCTCTCTTTCTCCCTCTCTCTCTGTCCTTTTTTCTCCTTCTTGTGCAACTGAAGCAAAAGCAGATACAGGAAATTTCTTCTGGATTGATGGTACATTAATGTTCTAGGAAACTTGAAGGATGAAAAGAACTGAAAAAGTTAATATTTGGGTCTGTGTCAAGAATCCATGAGTCATCTTTATTTTTCCTCAAGCCTGATTTGTGTCTTTAAGATTAAATTATATTTATAATCTTACCGTTTTTCTGGTTTCTGTTATTATTTTGTACATGCTGAGGCTATGGAAACAAATGTATATCAACTACTTTGACATTTTGCAAATTTGTTATAAAATATCAGGAAAAAAACAATGCATTTGTATACAAATTTGAAAAAAAAATAAAAAAGAAAGAAATACTGATTTCCATATTCTCACCAAAACTTAAGAAAACAATTATTATTTTTTTTGCCTTTATTAAGGTTTTACTGCTGTTAATAGAAACCATGACCAAGACAACTCTTATAAGGACAACATTTAATTCAGGCTAGTTTACAGGTTCAGAGGTTAATGGTCGAGGAACTGACATTATCATCAAGGTAGGAGCATGACAGAATCCAGGCAGACATAGTGCTTGAGGATCTGAGAGTCCTACATCTTTCTTTGAAGGCTGCTAGGAGAAGACTGGCTTCTAAGTAGCTAATATGAGGGTCTTAAACTCATGCCCAGTGGAACAACCTTCCACCAACAAGGCCACACCTACTCCAACAAGGCTACATCTCCTAATAGTGCCATTTCCTGGGCCAAGCATATACAAACCATCACATTTATGTCCTTGGTTCAAACAAAGTTCCTTATATGTTTATAGTCAGTAACCAAATCAAATTAATATACTTTTAATAAAATGAAAATGAAAATTTGATCTCTGTACTGGCTGGTTTTGAGTGTCAACTTGACACAGGCTGGAGTTATCACAAAGAAGATGGCTTCAGTTGGAGAAATGCCTCTAGGAGACCCAGCTTTGGGGAACTTTCTCAATTAGTGAACAAGTGGGTAGGGCCCCTTGTGAGTGGTGCCATCTCTGGGCTGGAAGTCTTGAGTTCTATAAGAGAGCAGGCTGAGCAAGCCAGGGGAAGCAAGCCAGTAAGGAACATCTCTCCATGGCCTCTGCTTTAGCTCCTGCTTCCTGACCTGCTTGAGTTCCAGTCCTGACTTCCTCTGGTGATAAACAGCCATGTGGAAGTAAGCTAAATAAACCCTTTCCTCCCCAACTTGCTTCTTGGTCATGATGTTTGTGCAGGAATAGAAACCCTGACTAAGACAATCTCTCCAAGGTATTTTGAGGTAGGTAGCCTCAATGTGTCATGAATGTCAAGAGGAATTTAAGGAGTGTAATATATAAATGACTAGACTAAACATCAGTTTTATAGCCAGAAGCATATATGAACAAAGCAACTGGTAATGAGGACCAATAAAAATATGACAAATTAAAAGGTGATGCACCTCAGGTGTCAAAATGAAAATGAAGGACAATCATGAGTAAAACAAACAAGAGTATGGAAAGCAGAGTAAACTATTCTAAAAATAACCAGATATCTGGAAACAATACTTACCATGGCAGTGACTGATCAGAAATTGGTATGATTGTGATTTTTGAATCAGATACGTGTTTTTGCACCTTTTGATTCAGAAGCCTTATTAAAAAAATGACTATTTCCAGTTTAGAGAGATGGCTCAGCTGTTAAAGGATAGGCTCACAACCAAAAATATAAATGATTATTGCCATTATTTATTTAAATATTATTTAACTAAGATAATAGCAAGTAACTGTTAGTATTTTTTTAACATCATTACCACAAAGACTTTCAGGTTTTTTTTTTATTTTTATAAAAATTGGACAGTATTTACAGTGATATTGTGCTTTTTCTTCCCTGCTAGAGAGCCATTTGAATGAAGACTGTTCCTCACAGACTCATAAATTTGAACACTTACTTCTCAGATTGGTGGAGAAATTATGGAAAGTTTAGTAGCCTTGTTGGAGAAAGTATTTCATTAGGGATGGGGGCCTGGGACACTGTAGTTTCAGCTCACGTTCAGTCAACTCACATTCTCTAGTCTCTCAGGGTCTACTGAAATGTTCTCCCAATATCATGTAATTTCATTCTAGAACATGTAGACACAATAACTTTTTGTATATGTTGTCATTGACCATGGTATTTTATCATAGATATGCTCTCTATGATTTGATAAAAATGTGAAGGAGGATAAGGCTTGGAAAATGAACATAAATCATATCTTAGGTAATACCATTTTATCTACATGGTTTTATTACTCATGATTATAAGGGTTCAGGCTATTTCTTTTTTAACTATTATCTCGAGTATGAACATCAACAAATCCCAAGGCAGCTCAAAAATGTCACTGTCTAAAATTCAGATGTCAAATGTCACTATCTAAAATACATATCACATTAGTTCGCTTATGAACTTAAGATTTTCTATAAATTTATCCTTGACTTCTGCTTAGTGAATACAGCTAGTCCTAGAGGTTCTTGTCATTATTGGCTCTGCTATGATGTCACTTTTGAGTTGTATGATTTTGTTCAAACCTTCCTTGGAAATACTAATGTAACCTGATGCATTATATATAAAATGATGTATAATTTCCCTCCTTCACAAAGCCCTAGAAACCAAGTGCAAAACCAAGAAATTCTATAATTATACCTTTTATCTCATGTTCATCACTTTCCTTTCTTGCTTTAAAATTTTAAAGTAATAAAGGCATTTTCTGTTTTGATAATCACTTTCCATGTAGTTCTTAAATCTGATATCAAAGTTAAGTTTACATAGACTTACATATTTCTAAAACAATTTTTTGTCTCCATTTATCTATAGCCTCAGAATTTTACACAGTTAAACTGGTAAATGAAACTTCTCGGACAATGGTGTTATTTATTAAGGCATATTATCCAATTGCACTCCACCTGTCTGGATCAGAGGCTTGTAATAATGCAATGAAAATGATCTGAATGGGTCACAGGTCTAATGTGTTAAGCACATAAACAAAGACTGCCCAGGGAGAGTGTTAATCCATGCTCATTAATTTTTGAATTCACAATCTGCAAGTTCATCCAAAAATTTATGAAGCACGTCAGAGTTTGGCTTCAACAGCAATAGAGACATACTGAAAAATGGGGGGGGGGGGGGGGGGGGGAGGGCAAGAGAGAGTCCTTGGCAGTGTTCCTGCAGGAAATCAGGTGAAGTAAAACCCATTAGACTCTCCACCATGGTCATGAGAGTCACAGCCCATAGAAGAGGATGTCTCCAATGTCTCTGAAAGTGTGAAAGGCAAAGGAGTATTATTTCAATTACTCCTAACCAGACTAGCTCTGCCTTATATAGTGAGTTCTGCTTATTAGAGTATATTATTATCAGTGACCATTTACATAAAGTAAAGTACATTGACCTTAATTTTTCATGCTCTCGGCATATACACAGATGTATGTAATATGTATTAATTGTATACACATAGTTATTATACTTTATATTATGCAAAAATACTTTTAATTTAAAACCATAAATTATATTGCATTAAGTAACTTTGTAACATTATAAGCACCATCATACACTGACATTTTAAGAATCATTTGTTTTAAGAAAAGGAGATTAATAATATCTCTAATTCCTTATTTGACAATTAGTAGCATATTGGTCTGATTATTTTCAAGTGGACATTTTTTTCTATTGACTGTCTATACTTGACACAATAACTCAGAAGGAACCAAACAATAGACAGAATCATGCTAATCATAATCATTTTTATAATAAATACTGTTGTAAAATTTAGTTTTATATAAATCCATTTTCAGCATTGTAGACTTTCTTTTCAACAAAATGGGAAGGTTGCTTTTAAAAAATAAAATAATTATATAAAGACCTTCCTCACATTTTTTTCCACTAAGTTGGAGAAGTAGCAAAATTTACTACTTAGCATGTTCCCACCAAGCAGGACTTTTCAGCTTTCTTAGCCTATTCCTAGTTGTAGAATGTATAGGGTTCTGATCATTACCCAACACCCACAGCTGTCTATGATGTGCTAGCCTTACTTCAAAGTTTAGTTTCTAAATTCTGCTTTCTAATGAGGGACATGAGCTATATTTATTGTCAGTAATTACTTAGAGTCTGACACCTTTCCACTCACATCCTCCAGGAGACTTCTCTAAACCCTGGGCTGAGGAATTTTTATGTTAATTCCTCTCCAGAATTTTTCTGCAAACAACTTACATTACAACCATGTGTTTCTTCTCATAGGTTCTATGCATGGGTTGATTGTCAGAGACAGCTGTATGTCCTGTTCACCAACAATTTACTTTAGTGACTATCACCTAAATTCTGAGTAAATAAGTCACTGGGCAGATCGTGGATTCAATTAAAGCTAAAATAAATATTTTCAAAAGTGTTGACTGAGTAAGAAAAGCTATCACAAATGTGATAACACTCTGGCAAAGAAAACATTCTATGGCATAGTTTAATGTGAGAAAGTGTGTTGTCATGTAAACATCTTCCATTACAGAAAAAATATTTTCCTCAGACTATGCAACACATAGAGAGGACTACTGCATTCTCATGGCACAAGTTTGTTGCAAAAAAAAAAAAAAATCTTCAATACATGTTTCAGCTACTAATACATGGGCAAATGCCTTAGTCAGCAAAATCCCAAATAGAGCTCCAATCTATTCCATTCTTGGACTCCCATTATGCCACATTAAACTGGCTCCCTGCTTTCTCTTAGGTACTCAAATACACTTCCTTCTCAGGACTCACTCAACACTAATTTTTCTGACAGGAATACTCTTTCACAGAATCCTATTGATTATCCATCCCTCCTTCTTGGTATCTACTCAAATAACTACCCCACAAGAGATTATACCTGAATTTCCTTTCTAAAGTTAGTTATCAAGAACATGTGGTACTAAAACTTACCTTACTTTCGTTACAGTGTTACCTGCTTATACCATACTATTATGCTATATCGTATCATATAGTGGTGAATAGTTAATCTAGTTTGACTCCCAGCGTGTCGCATGCACATTCTCTGCACCCACCCAAGAGTTTTGGATTCACGAGTGAAAGACACATCCATGCAAACTCATTTTAATATGCCTTGACTAGCTCAAGGGCCCGGCACTTCTAAACCGCCTCATGGTCAACACACTCTTCCCTCGGGTATTCCTGAGTTAACATCTTTTAAAATATATTTCATCTTTGCTGCCCCAGACCCAATTGGGAGAATGACTCTAAGGGCCACTTTCCTGGAATCTTACATGTTGTGGACCTTTAAGTCTGTTCTCCTTGGTCCTCTTTCATGGTTATTCTGTATTTATTCTCCTCTATCCCTTGCCATTGCAATCTAAAAATTCTGTCTCTGTCACCCAACCCAGCCATTGGCTGTATGGCAATTCTTTATTATCAATCAAAGCCAGCTCAGGGCAGAGACCCTCAGCTTCTGGAAATGTGGCTTTTGGGAGCTGAATTAAGACAAATAATAGAAGCAAATCCAAACAGTATCACAGTAGATTTATGCATTGATTAATGTGAAGATGGCATGAACTCTGTCTTGTATCCCCAACTATACTGAAGTGGGTGGCATGCAGGTAATAGCAAATATTTACTGGATGACTGAATGAATTTAGCTCATGTGGATTTTTGTCTAGTCATAGAAGTATACTGAGTCTTTTTCACTTATTTTTCTACAAATTATCATAAATGATCAAATACTAAAACAGTTTCAATTTTTTATACTAAGACACATTTCCATGTATAATTTACATTCAAGATAAGTCTAAATATTCACAATATTCTCTTCCTGGGAACAATGCCCTCAAACTACACTATTTTTCTTTCCTCAAGACACCCTCTTTAACAGTCAGAGGAGATTTTAAGTTTTGTGTCTTATATTCTTTACATTTTTTATATTTTGCAGTTTATTTTCTTTGCTTCCTTGAATGTGATCCGCACAATCGTCTCGCCAGCAAGAACGCACGCGGACACCAGGATCCTTCTGCAACAAGTGTTTATTGCGATGTGAAGAGGAAGACCCCAAACCCTGAAAAGGCACTGCTTATATACACCCTGGAGCGGCGTGTTCATTTCTGATTGGCTGTTTGCTCATTACCTCATGTGACGCCCCGGGGATAGGCTGTGACTTGGCACGCTCTGGCCCTTAGCACATGCGCAGACTACTTGTTTACAGGGAGAGGACACCGGATGCCAGTGCCATGTTGTAATGGCGATTGAGCCAGCTCGGGCGTGGCTCCCTACACTTGTATATAATTTTGGGAAGAGGGATGGGTTCAATCCTCTTGCATTATCCTCCTTATGACTGAAAGTACAGGTAGGCCATCATCTTTTCCTTTATCACTTGATTTCATTCAGGAATGAACATCATCAAAGTTCTTTGTGGAAACCTTTACCAAGTAGTGGTTTTTCATGACATATCTTCTTCTAAGATTACTTATTATTAAATAAGTTATTTTAGTAGCAGTTTGTCAATGATTAGTACTTAAGACTTTTTAAAGAATGACTAAATTTTCTCTAATATAGTTGAGTATGTTTATAGACAATTGTGAATGTTTATATACAATTTCCTTAGAGCTTTTGTAGTTGCTATTGAGAAATTGACCGATGTCTTCCTGGAAGTCCACAAACAGAGATCTACATCTTGTTTCTTATATAATAGTTCAGTATTGCAAAGCTTCTTATTCTGTATCTTAAATGTTTCATTCAATTTGTTTGGAGAACAAATTGAATGTGTATCCCAAGTGACCTCGAACTTATTTTCTTCTTGGCTCCACGTCCAAGGTCAGAGGTTACAAGTGAATTCAACTTTTGTAATCTTTGTCTTTAGTTTCCTTGTCTTGTAACTGGGAGGTAATTTGTGTGCTACAACACTAAATCCTGTAAATATGTCAGCTTCTCACATGTTATTCTCTGCTGCTAAATGTTACATAAGAATTTCTTGCAGTTAGCAAATCTCCTGATCTTTTCAGCCCTGTATCATGTGTTCCATCTTTTCTTTCTCTTGAAACACATCTATATGATCAGTTTTGTAGGGGATTATTCTTGATACCTTATGATTTAATCATATTTAAATATACAGCTTCTTGTTTTGACTCAAAAAACTTAACCTGTATTCACATGTGTCCACTTGTGGTTGCATACAATGTGTGCTCAGTTGACTTCCAGAAAGTAAGAATCTGATATCCTTGAGCTAGAGTTAAGGCTAGTTGTGAGCTAGCTGTCCTGAATATGTGCTAGGACATAAATTCATATTTTCTGCAACAATTGTATGTGTTCTTAAACAGAGTTACCCCTCTCCTTTTGACTTTTTAAAAACTTAATTTGTCTAAGAATATGTCTTTATGTTAAAATACGTAACTGGTGTACTGGTAAATGTAAATTTACATTTAATTTTTTTGTGAATAATGAGGAAATTGTATGTAGAAGTAATGGTTTCTAGAAGTTAATACTTAAATTTTTATATAGCTGATTTCTAGAAGTGTGCAAGAAATCACTATAATTTGTCTACAAACCACATTAAAAAAACAGACTTTTCTTAGCTCTCAGTACACATAAGTGATAATAAATTATGCAGGTATAGTGCTAATTACAAATTTGGATTCTTTTATTGCACTTTTAATTTTGTAAATGATAGGAAAGACCAGAGAAGAATCATGATAAGAATACGTACAAAGTTTTTCAATTAAAATATAACAATAAGTAAATAAATACAAAATTCAACCTTCTTTTTTTGTTGTTGTTGTTGGGTTTTTTTTTTGTTTGTTTTTCGAGACAGGGTTTCTCTGTGTATCCCTGGCTGTCCTGGAACTTACTCTGTAGACCAGGCTGGCCTCAAACTCAGAAATCTGCCTGCCTCTGCCTCCCAAGTGCTGGGATTAAAGATGTGTGTCACCACCACCTGGCTAAGCCTTCTTTTCTAAAAAGGACACTGGAATAAAACATGATTATATTCTTTTGACATAAACATTGTATAAGTATCTGAATGTGCAGTTTATCTCACATGACTGTGTGTGGCTGTGTATGCCTTTGGGTGTATGCAGAGCTCAGAGGAAGCTGTCTCCTCTTTCATTACCTTTTGACTTCCTTTAGACGGGGTCTTGAACTGTATCTAGAATCTGGGAGGAAGTTTGTAAATTCTAATGATCACTTGTTTTTGTACCCACCTCCCTGCTGAGGTTTAGTCTGTTGCTATATATTGTTGCTAGTTGCATCATGGACTAGGATATATAGACATACATCCAAGTGATAGCATATAACCTTTTTCCGTAATTTAAAACTATTGGTTGAAGGAAAGACCATCCAGAGGCTGCCCCACCTAGGGATCCATTCTGTCTGCAGACAACAACCACCCACATTATTGTTGATGCCAAGAAGCACTTGTAGACATGAGCCTGATATGGCTGTTCCATGAGAGGTTCTACCAGCACTGAACCAATACAAATCCAAATACTTACAGTCAACCATCAGATTGAGCCCAGGAACCATAATGGAAGAGCATGGTGAAGGACTGAAGGAGCTGAAGAGGATTGCAATCCCATGAGAAGAGCAATATCAATTAACTGGACCACTCAGAATTCCCAAGGACTAAACCACCAACCAAAGAATATATACATGGAGGGGGCCAGGACTCCAGATACATATGTAGCAGAGGATGGCCTTATCTGACATTAATGGGAAGTGAAGGAAGCTTGATGCTCCAGTGTAGGAGGATACTAGAGGAGTGAGGCAGGAGTGGGTGATTAGGTTAAGTCGTACCCCCATAGATGCAAAGGAGAAGAGGGAGGATGGGATGGGGGAGTTGGTAGAGGAGTAAACTGGTAGGGGGATATCATTAGAAATGTAAATGAACCTTTAATCCCAGTACTTGGGAGGCAGAGGTAGGTGGATTTCTGAGTTCAAGGCCAGCTGGTCTACAGAGAGAGTTCCAGGACAGCCAGGACTACAAAAAGAAACCCTGTCTTGAAAAACCAAAAAAAAAAAAAAAAAAAAAAAGTAAATGAATAAAATGATTAATAAAAAGGGAAGCTAGGCTTAAAATTATAAAAAATATTTAATTGAAACATGAAGAATAAAGTTCTTTGGGAAAAGATTTAAAATTTAAAAAAATAATAGAAAACTATTGGTTGAATAAGATGCCTAAAGCCTTTAGTTGGGCAGAAGGTAGGTAGACAGGACTTCAAATCACAGGCTTGGTGTCTGAGGCATAGATAATGAAAGGCAAAGAGAAGGGAGGAGAGGATGTCAAAGTGTAGGCCAATCATGAGAAAGTTGCCATGACAATTGGCCAGTTGGAGTAAGAGAGGCCCAAGCAAAACAGTACAAGTTATATCATGGAAGTTATTGACAGGGACATAAACAAAGTAGCTTAGAGGGTTGATATTTCCCCAGTTCCTATGCTTTAAGGCTTATTATAAATGTAAAGATTTTGTATCTTTTAATTGGGAACTGCATGATCAGAGGTAGGGTAGAAAATCCCAAATAATTTTTTACTATAACACCTCCCCACTTCTAGGGTACAGGCAAATGCACAAGTATGTCTGGAATTGTATGTGTGTTTTAAAATTTGAACACAGGTCTTTGTAGTTATGTAGCAATCACTTCTGCCCATTGAACCTACTCCTTATCTTCTAGTTTTACCAATGAAAGCATTTTCCCATATAGTTCCCATAGTAAATGTTGCATATATAAATATATATTCTCTTAGAACAAAGGGGGATTGTTTGCTCTAGTCATCATGTCCTATCATATTAATTTTTCTTTCATCTTTAAAACTCTTGTAATGCAAAATAAAAAAGAAGTATAATTTATGTAGTACCATATATAAGATATACCTATAAATAGTTGTATATTTATATTTTTGTGTGTGTATACTACAGGGTGTACTGCCTGGTTTTACATAGCTAGAGTCATTTGAGAATAAGAAATCTCAATTAATGAAAAACTCCCACTAGATTGACTTTCAGAAAGAGTGTGGTGGGTTTTCCTGACTAGTTATTGATTTGGAAAATCCAAGCCCAATACTGGGTGGTTCCATTTCTGGGTTGGTGGTTCTGTGCGCTATAAGAGAACAAGAGGAACAAGCCATGAGAAAAAAAAAATCAGTGAGCAGCATTTCTCTATTGCCTTCATACTCTGTGTTCCAGTTTTTATTTAGAAACTTTTTTTTCTATTTTAAAATACTTAAAATTAACAAGCATGAGCGTTCTTGTGTTTATGTTACAGAAAAGCCTAGTTTCTCAGGACTTCTGTTAAAGTGGGAAGTTATCAATCCTTACTAATTCATAGTTTTCTACCAGTTATGCTGAGTATTACTTTGTAATATCACATACGTGTCTGAAGCTCTATTTTTCCTAAACCTTCAAACACTCTCTTATATCCTTTCCAACTCTCTTTCTGATTGGCCTCATTTTTTCACCAGTTATTGTTATATGTTTGTATGTACATAAATATACGTTCCTAAGTATAACCTGCTATGTCTATATAATGAATGTTACTTGTATATTTTTAGGATTGACTACTCTGTCACAAACAGCATGCTTAGCATTCCTTAGTTGTGGTTAGGGATTACTCTGCTTAAGATTAAAGTTGTAATTGTAGGCTGTCTTTCAAGATCCATGACTTCAGGAGTCATAGAATTTTGGTTGTTTCTTTTTCTTTCTTTCTTTCTTTCTTTCTTTCTTTCTTTCTTTCTTTCTTTCTTCCTTCCTTCCTTCCTTCCTTCCTTCCTTCCTTTCTTTTGTTCTTTCTTTCTTTCTTTTTTGTAGGTGAAATCGTTTATTGAGGGCATACAGTTTTGGGTGGTGAGTTTATGACTGTAATAACAGAAATCATGGCAGAAGACAGACGTAGGAATGGAGCAATAGCAGAGAGCTCATGTCTTGAGACACATACAATAAGCAAAGAGAGGTAACTAGGGATGACTTGGACTTTCAGTGATAGACCTACTTCAAGGCTACAATACCTAGTCCTTTCCAAATAGTTCCACCAACTGGGGACAGATATTCAAATACATGAGCCCAGGGAGTCACCCTCATTCAAAACACTATATTTGGATTATGCAGGTATTTCAATATCAAAATGACTTGCTTATTTTGATACATTATTAAATCTATAAAGGCTAGAATACAAATATAAAAATTCATTTTTTTTCAAATTTTAAACAACATTTATATCAATTTTCTTAGTATCTGGACTAATTCACATTGATTTCAGCCATGAATAAGGTTCATTTTTCTACTGTATAACAATAGAGTTTTGCCACTCCTTTTTCTAAATTAATTAATTTATTTATTTTTTTACATTCTATATTTTTTCCTCCCCTGTCCACCCATTCACTCGTCCACCCTCCGACTGTTCCACATCCCACACCTCCTCCTCATTCCCCTGTCTCCACATGGATGTCCCCACTCCCCACCCCTCCTGATCTCTAAACTCCCTCGGGCCTCCAGTCTCCTGAGGGTTAGGTGCATCGTTTCTGAATGAACACAGACCCGACAGCCCTCTACTGTATGTGTGTTGAGTGCCTCATATCATCTGTTGTATGCTGCCTGGTTGGTGGTCCAGTGTTAGAGAGATCTCTGTGTTCCAGATCAACTGAGACTTCTGGTCCTCCTACAGGATTGCTCTCCTCCTCTGCTTCTTTCAGACTTCCCTAATAGAACAACAGGGGTCAGATGCTTCTGTCCATTGGTTTGATACAAATATCTGCATCTGACTTTTTTAGCTGCTTGTTGAGTCTTCCAGAGTGTGGTCATGTTAGGTCCATTTTTTGTGAGAGCTCCAAAGCCTAAGTAATAGTGTCAGACCTTGGGACCTCCCCTTGACCTGGATCCCACTTTGGTCCTGTTGCTGGACCTTCTTTTCCTCAGGCTCCTCTCCATTTCCATCCTCTGCCTGTCCTTTTGGTTTCTAGTAACAGGGATTATTTTCTTCCTGTTTAGCAAGTATGACTTCCAAGTGTAACACTTTTGTTTACTAACACATTATATAGGCTACTTCTGCACCCTTAGAGTTATCATGGCATGTACGTCAATGTTTTACTATGATTCAGAACCACCTACATTTTGTTGACAATGCCCACAGAGAACTGTCTTTCAATATCAATAATTAATTGAGAAAATGCCCCATATATTTGTCTCCATGCCAATCTTATAGAGGTACTTTGTCAATTAAGGTTCTCTCGTAGTTTGTGTAAAGTTGACCAAAAAAAAAAAAAAAAAAAAAAAAAAAAAAAAAAACAAAAAACAAAAAAACTAAACAGCACACAAAAGTATAGTTTAAAATAGGAAAAATAAACAAAATTATACTTTCTAGACCTGAATGTGGGTTGTAGTAAAGATTAATACAGGGAAAATCTAAGGACAAAAATTGAATTTAAGTTGGAATGTTGAATTTGGGTACTCAAGTTACATTATAGGTATTCATGTAACAATGCCATAAACAATTGGATATAACAGTGAATTTAAAGAAAAAAATAGTAATGAAATATGAGATAGTAGCATTATAAACATGTCAATGAGAATTTCTAGAACGGTTGAGTTGCCAGGCAGTGGTTGTGTATGACTTTAATCCCAGCACTTGGAAGGCAGAGACAGGCAGAGACAGCCAGGGAAGGCTACAATAGGGAAACACTGTCTCAAAAAAAAAAAAAAATGAGTAGAACTATTGAGTCTTTAGTGCAAATATTTAACTTAGACATTTCTCTAAGACAAAGTTCTGAGATAGCACAGCAATAGAAAATAAATGTAAGATGGAACAATGGAACATTTCCCTGAGGTCAACTCTCAACCTAGCTGAGAGACAATATTCAGATTGAAGGAAAAGGAACAAGTAATAAGGAAGACTCAATGACTTCTGAAATATCTAAGGTTGACATATGTGACTGGTGAGATCTAAATTAATGCGTATAAATGAAAGTCAAAGTGCTGCACTCATAGTAGGAAAATTGGTGACCAATCTCCCCACAAATTATCTTTTGTCTTCAACTAAAGAGAAGGCCACTGGAAAAATTTTAGGTGGGAAGAATAAAATTGGTATAGCTAGTGTACTCTCTAATTGCCCATCACTTTTATACTTAGAGACATTGACAGGAAAAATAATGCAAATGTCTTTGAGGTAGAGGTTAATAGATAAATGTTAAGTAATATATAGATATTCTGATATATGAAGAAAAGCAAAATAGATATATTTTTTATTTCTTCTGTGGGATATAGGCTTTGTGTTATTTTAAGTAACATGATATTTGAGAGAAAAAAGCTTTTAGGTGGTGCTATCTTTCATATGATATCTTGATGAATATTTAAACACTGATATTTTGATTCTGAGAATGTGGATGAAATCCATTCCATTTGGTGCTGATGTAGGCAAAATTTATACCTGCCTTGTGTATGGAAATTCATTGCAGCTGAACATATGCTTTAACTAGTAAGACAAAATGTTTTCATACACAATGTTGAAATGGATAAAAGTGGATCAGAACATAGCATGGAGCAGATTCTGAAAAGATTCATTTTATCAAAATATAAGTTTCCATTAGGAACAAGAGCATTAAATATTCTTCTGCTGATGATGTCCCTAGAACTTGAATGAAAAAGATCCCTCTATTCATCTCATTGTATCTCATAGAGAATCTGAGCACAAAATTTTACCAAAGAGGCCATCACTCAGTAAGGGCTGACAATACTTGCTGAGTCTACAGAAAACTTCTCAATGACATTAACCCCAAGTAGATAAAATTTCACAGCCAAATCACACCAAGTGATCTGTCTTTTGACACGTACCCTCATACCCTCTGTTTCACTTGCATATCTTTAGTCATTAATCGGACAATAAAACACAAGCCCTGTGTCTTCTATCTTCCCCACAACTCTACATTGACTCCAGCTTTCTAGACTGCAGAACCTTAACATCAGCACAGAGGATTGCATTTCCAACTCTACTCTTGTATCTCATAAACAGAATTATTGTTTATAAATTACTAGAAAAATATAAAATGAATTTGTGTTCATTTAGAAAAAGC
This sequence comes from Montemys delectorum, assembly GCA_019843815.1. NCBI lineage: Eukaryota > Metazoa > Chordata > Mammalia > Rodentia > Muridae > Montemys > Montemys delectorum. Next base: position 4,343 of record JADRCD010198828.1, on the reverse strand, counting down.
TGAAACTTTGATAACCATGAATATTATTTGAATCCTCAAACTTGAAGTAGATATCTACAATTGTATTGTGGAGGCCTTGGTGGTACATTCACATAAAACTTCCTATGGAGTGTCCTAGAGATCAAGTGCCCTGCATTTTTGCTGTGTGAGCAACACAAAATAACATACCAGTGTTTATAAGTAAATTTTTAGTTGTTCCTATGGCACCTGATAAAGGGTATCTGTTTTCTATGGAAAAAAAAAAAAACATTGATAATAACAGCCAGTGAGTAACTTCTTAAAACAGAAGGAATCACTGCTTTGCCTTGTATTATAAATACACACACACACACACACACACACACACATGCACACACACTTAGATTTCTAGATGGCTGTACTTGGTATTTGTGTTTCAAATAACTTAAATAATAAGACAATTTGACACAGCATATTACTTCAAAATGACGCAGAAGCATATACTATGAAAATATCTTACCTCAAGGAAATGCACATAACTCAGTATGAACAGTTTTCATTGTAACATAGCTGGTACCACACAGGAAAACTTTTTAGGATGTGTGAGACCATATTCAATGCTGCAGCCCCTTTTCTTACCATGCTTTATTCATTTTTACTTTTTCTTTTTTTACTGTATATTTTTTTTATTTACATTTAAAATGTTTTCCCCTTTCCAGGTATCCCCTTCAGAAAGCCCCTAAACCCTCCCTCTCCCTTGACTCTATGATGGTGCTCTCCTACCTACCTACCCTATCCTGTCTTCCTGCCCTGGCATTCCCTTACACTGCAACATAGAACATCCTCAGGCCCAAGGGCCACTCCTTCCACTGATTTCCAACAAAGTCATCCTCTGACACATACGCAGTTAGGTCCCTCCATGTATACTCTTTGGTTTGTGGTCCAGTCCCCGGGAGTTCCACAGGGTCTGTCTAGCTGACATTGTTGCTCCCATCATGGGGCTGCAAAGCCCCTCAACTCTGTCAGTCTTTTCTCCAACTCCTCCAATAGGAACCCTATGTTCAATCCAATGGTTGACTGCAAGCATCTTTCTCTGTATTTCTCAGGCTCTGGAAGAGCCTCTTAGGAGACAGCCATTATCAGGTTCATATCAGCAAGCACTTCCCAGTAACCACAATAGCATCCAGGTTTGGTGACTACATACGGGATGGTTCCCCAGGTTGGGCAGTCTCTGAATGGCCTTTTCTTCAGTCTCTACTCCACACTTTCTTTCCATATTTCCTCCTATGAGTATTTTGTTCCCTTGCACTGAAGCACTCACACTTTGGTATTCCTAATTCTTGGGCTTCATATGGTGTATGAATTAAATCTTGGGTATTCCAAATTTTGGGGCTAATATAAACTTATCAGTGAGTACATACCATGTGTGTTCTTTTGTGACTGAGTTACCCCACTCAGGATGAAATTTTCAAATTCCATCCATTTGCTTGTGAATTTCATGAAGTCATTGTTTTTAATAGCTATGTAGTATTCCATTGTGTAAATGTGCCACATTTTCTGCATCCATTCCTCTATTGAGTGATATATGGGTTGTTTCAAGCTTCTGACTATTATAAATTTGGCTGCTATGAACAGAGTAGAACATGTGTCCTTATTACATGTTGGAACATCTTCTGAGTATATGACTGGATGTGGTATAGCTGGGTCCTCAGATAGTACTATGTCAAATTTTCCGAGAAACTGACAGACTGATTTCCAGAGGTATTGTACAGGTTGCAATTCCGCCAACAATGGAGGTGCATTTCTCTTTCTCAATATCCTCACCAGCATCTGATTTCAAATGAGTTTTTGATCTTAGCCATTCTGACTGGTGTGAAGTAAAATCTCAGTGTTGCTTTGATTTTCATTTCCCTGATAACTAAGGACGTTGAACATTTCTTTAGGTGCTTCATGTCCATTCAAGTTTCCTCAGTAGAGATTTTCTGTTTAACCCTGTTCCCCATTTTTAATAGGGTTATTTGGTTCTCTCAAGTCTAACTTCATAAGTTCTTTGTATATATTAGATATTAACCCTCTATCAGATGTGAGCCCCTCAGCTCCATCAGTCTTATCAGATGTGAGATTGGTAAAGATCTTTTTCCAATATGTTGGTTGCCATTTTGTCCTATTGACATTGTTCTTTGTCTTACAGAAGCTTTGCAATTTTATGAGGTCCAATTGTTGAACTTAGAGCAAAAGCCATTGGTGTTCTGTTCAGGGACTTTTCCCTTGTGCCCATGTGTTTGAGGATTTTCCCCATTTTCTCTTCTATTAGTATCAGTGTATATGGTTTTATGTGGAGGTCCTTCATACACTTGGACTTGAGCTTTGTACAGGGAAATATGTACGGGAAGATAAGAATGGACTGATTTGCATTTTTCTTCATGTTGACAACCAGTTGAAACAGCACCATTTGTTTAAAATGCTGTCTTTTAAACATGCTTTATTCTTAATAACTTGCAAATTGGAGTTTTCTAATCATTCCATGCTCTCATTACAAATATGACTATGAACTTACTTTGGGCCAGGCATTAACCTCAATCATGAACATCAGTAGGTATCATAACATGTCAGCACACTGATTCCTCCAGAACTCCATCTCTCTTAATCCACCTAGCTTAATGAAAAATCAAGTTGTATAGTATAAAAGTACAGGAATTACAGTTAAATGCACCACAAATTGTCACCACCATTGAGAATGGCAATATAAATTCATATACCATATAAATATAAAGGAAAAAATAAGGGTAAAAATACTGTACATATAAAGATCTTATTTTTATTAAATATGTTTGTTTAAATGCATTACTTTAAATAAAATTGTACATATACATATTATTTTCTGTCTAAAACTTGTGGCTGCCAGAATACATCCATGTAGTCTTTGTAAATGATTCAGCATTGTGCTAATTATTTTAAGCAAGGTAGAAGAGGAGGTATGAAGAATTTCACCTCCCAGAGATGAGATTTATAGGTCTAAGTCAGGAAACTTTCAGAGTAGTTCCTTAGTAGGACACAACCAATGAGATACCAACAGTGGTATTTTGCTTTGATATGCAAAAAATTATGAATCTATTTATCTTAAGGTCCATATACTGAGTATATTAAAGTGTAAAGGAATGGGACAGACATTTCCATGCGTGCACACACACACAGACACACTCACACACATGTACATAAACACGCACGTTCAAACACACACACACAAACACACACACACACACACACACACAGAACAAAACAACAACAACAACAACAACAACAAAAAAAAAACACACACATACAAACCAGTGTGGAAAGTGTCTGGTTTTTAATGATCTATTTATTCCTGAAAATTTTTGTTCCTTCTAGTTAGACCACTTTATGATCAGAGATGCCAGAAAACCTCTATTTTCTTCAGCACTCTGTTTACATAGCAGGTGTTTCAGTAACTCCACTGGATTTTATTCACTACAGGCATTTCCTTGGACACTAGTTTGACCATCTGTACATGATGCTCTAATTATCTTATTTTACTTTCATGACATTCGAAGCTGCTTAAGGGCTTATAGCTGAAATTTGGAAAGCATCTACATTAAACTTCAGCCAATTGGTAGCACTAACAAAGATAGCAATTGAACAACTGAAATATGTCTCAAATCATGTGAAGAGGAAATTATCTTGGGAAGGTTGGACTTACTTTATACTTAGACATAAACTTCCTGTGAGTAACAGATGCTCCAAATAGGCTGAGTTGATTAGATTTACAAGTCTAAGTCATTTGAGCAGGCAGGGAGGTTACTCACATAATATAGACAATTGATGTTTTGGTTCTAAACACAGTAAGATCAGAAACAAAATGTATTAGATCATAAAAATATTATCTGTCAATGAAAATGAGTGTCATTTTCTCTGGAAGGAAAAGAATTTCTAGATTTTTGAATTTTAAAAACAATTTAATAATGAATGCTGGGGCAGAAGAATATTCATTGAAATATAATATATTCTATTTTCTTAATGTTTTAAACTTATATATAGTGTTAGAAGGTATCTTTAAACTGGTGAAAAACAATGAATGTCTGTAAGTTTGCTTGAAATTTCAGCTGAAACATGGTCATAGGGTGATTGGGGAATGTAAAATCTGCCATATGAACCATCTGTGAGGAAAGCTAAAACAAAAAGTGATGCATACCAGTTAGTACATTTCTCTACTACCTTAATCTAAATCTTATGAATTCAAACACACACACATATACTCACATACATACAAGTTGTTTATGTATAAGCAAGTATACACACATGCCTCCCTCTATGTGTGTGTGTCTGTTTATTTGAGTGTTTGTGTGTGTGTGTGTGTGTGTGTGTGT
>JADRCD010198827.1:29900-53163 GCA_019843815.1 Montemys delectorum | reverse complement strand
CGGACTCCTGGGATTAAAGGCAGGTGCCACTATATATAGAAGTATGGTTGTTTATTATTTAGTGCATGGATATGTTTCCCATTTCCACATGGTGAGCGCTGCAGTCCTAGTATGAATCACACATGACCATAGCTTCTAATTGTTTTATGTGCTGGTTGGCTTTCTATTTTGTTGAGAATTTTGGTGCCTGTGTTCCCTGGGGTTATTGTCCCTGCGGTTTTGTTGCTGTGTCCATGTGAAGCTTTGAAGTCATTGCAATGCTGGGGAGTATGGTGACAGCTAGACACATGGCTAGGGGGTGTTCTTGTATATGCAGCATTAATCACCACCTCTTCTTCTTCCTCCTCCTGCTCCTCCTCCTCCTCTTCTACTTCTACCTCTCCTCTTCCTTCTTCCTCCTTCCCTCCTTCTTCATCACCACCTCTTCCTTTTCATCATCATTGTCTCCTCCTCTTCTTCCTCCTTCTTTTTCTAGAGAGGGTATCTCTATGTAGCCTTGGCCATCTTGGAACTCATTCTGTAAACCAGGCTGGCCTTGAACTCAGAGATTTGTCTGATTCTGCCTCTGCTTCCAGAGTGCTGGGATTAAAGGCATGTGCCACTACTTAGGCTTTATTTGTTTTTTTTATTTGTTTTATTCATTTATATCCCAAACGTTGACCCCCCCTAGACCGCCCTCCCAGAGTTCTTCATCCCCCACCCCCCCTTCACCTGTGAGAGGATGTTATGCCCCCCATCCCTTTTCCCTTTGTCATCAAGTCTCTACAGGATTAGGCGCATCCTCTCCCACTGAGGCCAGACAAGCCAGTCCTCTGCTACATATGTGCTGGGGGGCATTAGATGAGCCCGAGTATGCTGTTTGGTTGGTGGCTTAGTTGCTGGGAGCTTCCAGGGGTTTGGATTAATTGACACTGTTGGCTTTTCTCGGGAGCTGCCATCTTCTTCAGTTCCTTCGATCCTTCCCCTAACTCTTCCATAGAGATCACTGACCTCTCAATCCACTGATTGGCTGGATCTGCCTCTGTCTCAGTCAGCTGCTGGTAGAGCCTCTCAGAGGACATCCATGCTAGGCTCCTGTCTGCAAGCACAAAGTAGCATCAGTAATAGTGTCAGGGTTTGGTGCATGGCCATGGGATGGATCCAAGTTGGGCTCGCTACTGATTGGCCATTCCTCAAGCCTCTGCTCCATTTTGTCCCTTAATTTCCTTTAGACATCAACAATTCTGGATCAAAAATTTTGAAGGTGGATTAGTATCCCCATCCCTGCTCTGGGGGTCCTGTCTAACTACTGGAGATAGTCCCATTTAGTTCTATTTCCCCACTGTTGGTCATTTCGGCTAAGGTCACCCCCATTGAGTCCTGGGAGCCTCTCACATTCCAGTTCTCTGGGATCTGTAGAGATTCTCCCTATCCCGACCCGCACTCAGGGCAGCTGCATATCTCCATTCATTCTTCTGGCCTTTGAACTGCGAATCCTCACCCTCCTCTATTCCTATTATTCTTAGGTTTGGCCTTTTCATTGTGTCCAAAATTTCCTGATGTTTTAGGTTAGGAACTTTTTATACTTTGTATATTCTTGAGTGATGTATCAATATCTTCTATGGTATCTTCTACACCTTAGAGTCTCTCTTCCATCTCTTGTATTCTGTTGGTGATGCTTATGTCTGTAGTTCCTGTTATCTTTCCTGTCTCCAGGGTTGCCTCCATTTGTGACTTCTTTATTGTTTCTATTCCCATTTTTAGGTATTGGACCCTTTTCTTCAATTCCCTCACCCGTTTAATTGTATTTTCCTGTATTTCTTTAAGGGATTTATTTGTTTCTTTTTTGAGGGCTTCCACCTGTTTGCCTGTCTTTCCCTTTAGGAGTTATTTTTATCCACCTTAAAAGCCTCTATCATTTTTTTTTTTTTTGGTTTTTTTCAAGACAGGGTTTCTCTGTGTAGCCTTGGCTGTCCTGGAACTCACTCTATAGACCAGGCTGGCCTCGAACTCAGAAATCCACCTGCCTCTGCCTCCCAAGTACTGGGATTAAAGGCATGTGCCACCACCACCTGGCTAGCCTCTACCATCTTTATGAGATGATATTTTAGGTCAGAATCTTGCTTTTCAGGTGTGTTAGGGTATCCAGGGCTTGGTGTGGTAAGAGAACTGGGTTCTGTGGTGCCAAATTACATTTGTTTGTGTCTTAGTTAGGCTTTTAGTGCTGTGAACAGTCACCATGACCAAGGCAACCTATAAAGACGACACTTAATTGGGGCTGGCTTACAGGTTCAGAGGTTCAGTCTACTATCATTAAGGCGGGAGTGTGGTAGTGCCCAGGCAGGCATGGTGTCGGAGGAGCTGAGAGTTCAACACCTTGTTCTGGAGGCAAACAGGAGAAGACTGTCTCCAAGCAGCTAGGATGAGGGTCTTAAAGCCCACAGTGACATACTTCTTCCAGCAAGGCCACACCTACTCCAACAGATCATACCTCCAAATAGTGCCAGTCTCTGTGCCAAGTACATTGAAACCATCATAGTCTCCATTACGTATGTTCTTGCGCCTGCCTCTTTTACCACCTGATTATATCTGCTGTTAACTGGCCTGGGTATCTTGGATTGGAGCAGGCCTCCTAGGTGTCAGATAGAGCTGTGTGACCCGGGTTGGAGCAGGCCTCCTGGGAGGCAGAAGTTCTAACTCTGGTTAGAGCAGGCTTCCTGAGAGACAGGCAGATTGTGGCATCAGGGCACAGGCATGTTAGTCTGTGATGGGTACAGGTGGAGGTCCAGCCTGCAAGGTGATGGGGCTCCAGCGAGTGGGATAGATCCCACATCTGCTGGGTTCTGTGGGTGATCCTAGTGGCATGGGTATTGTGGTGGGGGTCTCACCTGTGTCCCTGGTTAGGGTAGACCTCCTGGGAGGCCGGCAGACTGTGGTGTCGGGGGCAACGGGCATGCTGGTCTGCCAAGGGATCTGCCAAGGGTGCAGGTGCAGACTGAAGCGCCGGGCTTTAGAGTGTTTGAAATTCTCCTTGTTTTGCTACTTTGCCTATTTAACTATAATGTGACAGAGTCATTTGCTGGTGTCTGACTCATCTGTCCAGTTTTGTTTTGTTTTGTTGCCCTTGTCTTCTAGAAAACACAGGGAAAACATTTTCTTTTCAATGATCATGTGTGTATATTGAATGATCCTTATATTCCATTGATTTTTTTTTAAACTCTGCCTGGGTTATTTAATTTATTTATTTTTGAAAAAGAGTCTCACTATATGGCTCTGGCTGGCCTAGAACTCATTAAATAGACCAGGGTGACCTTTAACTCACAGTGATCTATCTGCCTCTTCCTTCCAAGTACTGGGATTAAATATATGCTCTGCCATACCTAGTAATTTAGTTTATTTAAAACGTTTTTTGAATTTATTTTTATTTATAACGTGTGTGCAGTTCAGACAGACAAAAGAGTATGTCAGATTTGCTGAAACTAGACTTACAGGTGGTGGGTGCCACCTGATAACGGTTGCTAGGAACTGAACCCAGGTTATCTATATGTCAGTCAGTGAAGAGTGTAAATGTAACCCCTCTAAGGAAAGGTTCTGACTCACTGATTCACAGGTCCCAAATTAGATCTGTGTCTTTCATTAGTGTTAGTGGACTGCACACTTTTGTAAAACTTCTTTATTCTTTACCACTTACAGGACATTGCATGACCAAACCTGAGGTGATCTTCAAGTTGGAGCATGAATTTGGGCCATGGCCTGTGGTAGAATCCTCTGTCTGCAGACTTCCAGGTCAGTGAACGAATACTGAGCAAAGGAGGGCAGCAAGAGGACAGTTACCATGTTGGCCATGTTGGACACTTCTTACCAACTTATCTAGCCCCAACCAGACACTTGATTTTTGTTGTTTCTGAAAAAATTACCCAAATCATTCTATCTCCTAGCTTTTCATTCTTCCTGATGTATGTTTTTTTTTGTTTGTTTGTTTGTTTGTTTTTATGAAAACATGCAAGTTTCTAACTGAATGCTGCGTTTGCTAACAGGTAACATTAATGAGGCCCGCTGTCGGCCAACATACAACTATGTGGTAAGATGTGAACAGAGGACTGAGATGAGACTCTACTCACACACCAGTAACTGCCATTGTCTTACTTAGGGTTCCCATTACTATGAAGAGACACTGTCTGAGGGTTAGCATTGCTGTAAGGAGACACTATGACGAAGGTAGCTCTTAGAAAGACATTAACCATCAAGGTGGGAGCATGACAATGTCCAGGCAGGCGTGGAGCAGGAGGAGCTGAGAGTTCTACATCTTTATCTGATAGAAGGCTGGCTCCCACATGTTTAGGAGGAGGGTCTCATTGCTCACCCCACAGTGACAACACACTTCCTCCAACAAGACCACACCTCCTAATAGTGCCATTCTGATGGTGCCTGCGCTGTCAATGTTACCAAGAAACAGGCTTAGGCCTGAGGATTTGAAAGAAAACACAGACACGGGTCATTCGTGAGAAGAGAATGCCGCTTTACTTAGGGACTTAGCTCCAGTATATATACCTGCTGAACAGAATGGAAAAAGCTCAGAAGCAGAGTGGAAAAGTACCTAGTTCACAAGTTCGTTGTTTTCATGGACTAGGCAGGAAATGACTCAGGGCTATTGCGGTTTGGCTAAAAATACAATGTGCTGATGCCTTGGGTGACAAGATAGCAGAGTAACTCATCTTAGAGAGGGGCCAGGACCCAACACCCCTCCCTGGGCCAAGCATATTTAAACCACCACATTCCACTCCTTGGCTCCCATATGCTTGTTCAAACCCATGAGTCTATGGGGGCCATACATAGCCATGACATAATGTAAAATGCATTTAGTCCAACTTCAAAAGTCCCATAGTCTGTAACAGTCTCAACAATGTCAAAAGTCCAAAGTTCAAAGATTCTTAAGAGATTCATCCAGTCACTTAACTGTAATCCCCAAAGCAAGACAGGAAACCAGCTGGGCAAACTCCAAACTGTATCTCCATGGCTGATGTCAAAGCTGTCTTCTGATCACTAACTCCTTTTTTTTTTTTCTTTTCATTTTTGTTGACTGCAACAAATTTCTTTCTTCTGGGCTGATTGCACTCCCTGTTAACAGCTTTCCTTGGCAGGCATCCCATGGCTCTGGTGTCTCTTAGCATCTTGGGGTCTCCAAGGCACCTCCAGCTTCACAGCATCCTATTGCAATATCTGGCATCCACACATGATCTTCTAGGTTCTTCCAAAGGGCTTGATCACTTCTCCAGCTCTGACCTCTGTAGCAGCACTCTTGGCTATGGTTGACCTCACTCCACTAATGATGCTATTCTTGCTGGTCATCCCATGGTATTGGCATCTCCAATATGCTGGGGTCTTCTGATGCAACTAGGCATTACCAAGACCCTCTCATAGGTTCCCTTCATGGTGCTAAGCCTCAAGTGCTTTACATGACCCATTCAGTCTTGGGACATCATCTGCAACAGAGGCTGCACCTTCACCAGTGGCCTTACCTGGCCTCTCACAGTGCCAAGCCTCAGCTGCTATCTGTGACCCCTTCATACCTTCAAAACCAGTACAAACTGGTTGATTCTTCCTGTTATGCCCAGACCTCAGGGTCCCCACAGACCAGCAAATACCACCAGGAGTCCAACTTGTATACAAAAGCAAAGAGTATTTAAGTGCGAGCTCAGACACTTCCAACCTCTCCAGTGTAGTGGATGGGTGTAGGAAGTGCTAAGCTGGTATCAGTCTTGCTTTTTATACAGTGTAAGCTGGGCAAGGGGCTTTCCAACTTGGCAGTTACATGATTGGTTGACATTTTAGAAAGCATAGCTTGCATAACCTTTTAGCTAACATCATAAACTTTGCTATAACTTGAATCATTTGTCCTGAACATGACACTCAGCATTTTCCCTTATCAAAAGTGGAGTGGGTATCAAAGGTGGAGTGGGTATCAAGGATGGAGTGGGTGTAACTTGGATCTGTTCTGGTTCCTGAAACAAGCTGTGGTTTTTTCCATTTGCCAAGTTCAAACTGAGGGCAAGCTGGACATAAGATAGAACTAACTGGCTGGATTCTTCACTTGCAGATTACCAAGTCCAGCTACAGCACGGGGTACAACCTTGGCTGTCTCTGGAGCACAGCCTCTTTATAAGTTCCCTTAAGAACACACTTGCAGAAGATTTCAGTGGTACTGATTTCTTCTGAATCACCTCTAATTTCCTAGCTTCAGCTAACCAGCATCAGTTGTCCCAGTAGTCCCTTCTATTCTTGATTCTGAAGCCAAATTCACCTGGCTGAAGCTGCTGAGTTCTGCTTAACTGTCCTAGACCCAGACATTGCTTTGTAGATTGACCTTAAATTTGGAAATCTGCATGGCTCTGACTCCTGTGATTAAAGGAATGTACCACCACAACTGGATTTAAGCTTTTCTTTATCTGCAGCTTGCTCTGTCCTTGGCTGGCCTTGAACCCATTTGGCTCTCTCCTGGGATTAAAGGCATGTACTACCATATCTGAATCTAAGCTTTTCATCACCATTATTTTTCAAGATATGAATCAAAAGCCTGTGTGGTCCATTTCTGAATTGTAGTTCATTCTAGATTAAAAGTGCAAATGAAAACAATAAGCAAGCAATTATTCCTTGTTCACTGGTAAACACACAGACAATAAGTTTAGCTGTGTGGGATCTTACACAGTGTCTCCCACCTCTTTAATCTGTTTATCTCCTCAGACAAAGGATTTTAGCTCCATTGCACTTCCTGGTGCCCTTTTATTATTTGAACCATACATTTTCTATTTTTTTTCTTTCTAACCTTGCTACACTTGTCCAAAACACTTTTCATGAGAGTAAACCAAAGGACAAAGTCTATGCTGGGCTTTTCTGAGATTTCCTTTATCAATACAATTAATTGAAATGTCTTTACCTTAGCCTCAGATAACTCTTTGGACAAGGTCAAAAAGCAGCCATATTCTTCACTAAAATATCACAACAATCTCCAGGCAACGTACTAAAATCCCTCTTCTCTGAAACCTTTGGAGCCAGGGTTCCAGAGCTCAAATTACCCTCAGCAGCATTAAGCCCCAGTTAAAGCATCTCACTGTTTTCCAAAGTCCCAAAATCCACATTCCTCCGAACAAAAGCATGATCAGGCCTATCACAGCAAGACCCCTGTCCCTGGTACCAACTTCTGTTTTAGGGTTTCCATGGCCGTGAAGAGACACCAGGATTAAGGCAACTCTTATAAGGACAACATTTAATTGGGGCTGGCTTACAGGTTGAGAGGTTCAGTCCATTAGTATCAAGATGGGAAGCTTGGCAGCATCCAGGCAGCCGTGGAGCTGTTCAAGGCCAGAATGTGTTAGATGACACATGTCTGAAACAAAAACAACTACTACAACAAATATGAATGCCTATGTTGTAAATTTAAATTTTCCAACCAGCAATACCCAGAATGGAGATACATCATATAGATAAAAAATATGTTTGCCAGTACTCACTCTATAGGATTAATATTGTGAATATTTGAAAAAAGAACTCATAAACACAGTTGTTGATAATAGAGAATTATCCAGCTACTATAGAGTTTTCAGATGTGAGACATAGAACAGCTGCATGATGCAAGTATGCCATCCTGGGTAAATACATGATAAGAACATGGGTGCAGTAGCTGCCCTTCAAGACCCATGCTCACAATAACCAAGAAACAGTGTCGTCCTCAGTGCTCATCATTGGACTCATCAAAAAGATGATGATAATTTCAGATGTAAAAGAAAAGAATCAGATTGTGCTCGGCATGGTGGCACACATGAAAGGTGAAGTAAATTAGTTTATTATATTCTTCAAGAAGAACTAAAATGTATACTATTATCATAATTCAATATTATACATTCCATGAAGATAGGAGTACACACTTTTATGTTTAAATAACATGAAAAAGACTACAGAGTTATTTACAGAGAGGGATATTTTTAATATTATTTTAGGTATTCATAAAGTGACTGTCCCAATTGAGACCCACCAGAAAAATCACAAGGGATATTTATGGCCAGTTGAAATTGCCGACAGCCAGACTTCAAATGAGAAAATTATTGAAGTAAGTAAAACATTTAACATGAGTTCTTTTTTTTTTTATTTATTTATATTAGATATTTTCTTTATTTACATGTAAATTTTTCCTTTCCCAGGTTCCCCTCCAAAAAACAAACAAACAAACAAAAACAACAAGAACAAACCCCCTTTGCCTCCCCCCTCCCCATGCCTGCCACCCCACCCTCTCCCACTTACTGGCCCTGGCATTCCCCTACACTAGGGCACAAAACCTTCACAAGGCCAAGGTCCTTTCCTCCTATTGATGATCGAATTTTCAATCCTCTACTATACACATGCTGCCAGAACATTCAGTCCCACCCTGTATAGTCCTTGATTGGTGGTTGGGTCCCTGGGAGCTCTGAGGGTACTAGTTAGTAATTTTAACATGAGTTCTTAACAAAATTAAGAACATGAGTTCTTAACAAAATGAAGATTGGAAATTACTTAGTAATGTTTCTTTAAGAACTTAACCTAAGTCAACAGGATGAATCAGTGTGTAAAAGGACTTCCCACTAACCCTGACCATCTGAGTTTGATCCGCATGTCCCTTGTGGTGGATAATGAAGGAAAACTCCAAAACTTGATCTTTGAACTTCATATGTGTGCCCTGCTGTGCATATGTATACACACACAAACACAAATGTAATTGGAAAAATAAAGAAAGTAACTCGGACCTGGGAAGATTGTTAGGCAATGAAATGTCTGATGGAGTCAAGTTCATGAGGACTTGAGTTTTGATCCATACTCATATATACAGCTAGTTTTGACAACATGTATCTTTAACCAGTGCTATGAAAACAGAAAGATTAGGGTCATTGTGATTTACTGGTTATCATTCCCTCGAAGGTAAGAAACCTCAGGTCTAATGAGAGACCTGTTCTCAAAAAAAAAAAAAGGTCAATAGTGGCTTATGAAGACACTGAGCATCAACCTCTAGTAATCTCACACACGCACACACAGACACACAAACTTGTGTATACGTACGGGTTCCTTCTTATATACCCACAGCTAAGAGTCTTTCTCTATTATGTGGCTATTAAGTTGCCAACTGGAGAAGAAATGATAGTTTTAATGATAATAGAAAATTATTCTGACATCATGATCAAAATAATGTGCCAAAAACTCAGCCAAATTTGAAAATATATTTTTCAATATATTTGACCATGGATATTATTTTAAATAAAGACAATAAATATTATTTACAAATAAAGTTTAATATTATAGCGATCTCTCGTAAACTCAATGAATATTTGAAATTTTTACGTATTCCAAACCAAAATCAGAAAGGACATTTGAGGGAAAAGCCCTGTTGATATGTGAAATATAACTAATTCCTCTCGTTCAAGGCAGACCTGAAGGTGGCACAGAAGTTTCAACAAGGGACAACATCCTATGAAAATAAAGAATGTGTGAAGACATTTATCCAGCAGTCACAGCACACGAGGAGTCAGATGAGTTACCCATGTAAGAAAAGTGTCTGTTATAAGTCACCTCTCAATAAATGTCAGAGGCCTCTTAATGAGGAGATGCGGTGTACACACAGACAGCGCAGGAAGTCACGCCTGACTGAACAGAGAAGTCACGAAGGGGCGAAGCCATATGAAAGCCCAGGATGTGGGAAAGCTTCCCACACCGAGCCTCACCATCAGAACACTCTCAGAGATGAGAAGCCCTACAAATGTCTAGAATGTGGGAAATATTTCTACTACAAGTCACAAATCATTGAACATCAAAGAAGTCATACAGGTGAGAAGCCTTATGAATGTACAGAATGTGGAAAATCTTTCAGCTATAAATCACACCTCACTGTGCATCACAGAAGTCACACAGGTGAGAAGCGTCATGAATGTACAGAATGTAGAAAAGTTTTTTACTATAGGTCCCAACTTACTCGACACCAGAGGAGTCATACAGGAGAGAAGCCCTATGAATGTATGAAATGTGGAAAATCTTTCTACTGTAACACGCATCTTTCTTTGCACCAGAGAATTCATGTAAATGTGAAACCCTATGCATGTACAGAATGTGGGAAAACTTTCTCTTTCAGTGCATGCCTCACTAGACACCAGAGGATTCATACAAATGAAAAGCCCTATGAATGTACACAATGCCCCAAAGCTTTTTACTTTAAGAAACAGCTTACTCATCATGAGAAAACTCATGCTACAGAGAAGCGCTTTGAATGTAAACAATGTGGTAAAGCATTTTACTGGAGGGCCAACCTTACTGTGCATCAGAAAACACATGGTGGGGAAAAGCCCTTTGAATGTAAACAATGTGGAAAAGCGTTTTACTGCAAGTCCCACCTCACGGTGCATCAGAGAACTCATATAAGTGAAAAGCTCTATCAATGTTCACAGTGCAGGAAAGCATTCTACTCTCAGACACAGCTTACTGTACATCAGAGAATTCACACTGATGAGAAGCCCTATGAATGTAAGCAATGTGACAAAACATTCTACAGCAAGTCTGGGCTTACTGCACATCAGAAAACTCATACGGGTGAGAAGCCCTATGCATGTAAAGAGTGCGGAAAAGCATTCTATAACAAGTACTTGCTCATTGAGCATCACAGAGTTCACACAGGTGAGAAGCCCTATAAATGTGCAGAATGCAAGAAAGCATTTTACTGCAAAAAATATCTTTCTCTACATCAGAAAACTCATGCAAGTGAGAAGTCATTTCATTGTGTAGAGTGTGGGAAAGCTTTCTCCTGGATGTCACACCTCACTCAACATCAGAGAATTCACACAGGTGAGAAGCCCTATGCATGTGAATGGTGTAAGAAAACTTTCTACTTCAAGAAACAACTCACTCGACATCAAAGAACACATGAGAAGTCATGAGGTGGAAATAATGCAGGAGACCCTTTCATTGCAAATGCAACCTCTCTGTATGAGAAAAACTCAAACAAGGGAGAAACCCTGTGGTGAGTGTGCCAGATAACAGAAAAACTTCTCCCTCATGCATACCTTACTCAAAGTCAGATGAGAAAGCCTAAGAGTGTAAAGAATGTATGAGCTCTCACTCAAGTGTATAATCAGAAAGCTTGTAGGTGAAAATGATTAATGTAAAAACTGTGGAAATTTTCTAGTGTAAGTCAGGTGCTACTCAACCAATAAACATATACGGGAGTCTGTCCGCAAGCGTTGTTGGAAGGCCACATATACTGTATGTAAGAGAACTCATGCATGGGGCTCTCTCCTATGAAGTTAAAAACTGTACAAAAGTTTGCTCATTCTTCAAATTACTTCAGTATATTGTAGGTGAGTAACACAGAATGTAAAGAATTGAGGGGAGCTTTCTAACATTAAGCCTCATCAATTGACACCTGAAAACTTTTACGGGTGTGGGCCCCAGTGAAATTAATGAAAATAGACACATTTTGAGACAGACATTGGGCCTCTGCATTAGCACCTTCGTATGTGATATGCCAAGTAGAGCAAAAAGCAAAGTGAGGTATATTACTTCATGTTTTCAGTTCTAGGTCCTGGAACCGCAGGTTCACTGCGACTCAGTGATTGAAGCTGAAACTTAGCAACCTAGGCAGGTTCATCTGATAAAAAGCAGAAAAGCCTTCTTCAAGTGCCCACGTCAAGTTATGACATTGCAGCCCATGTGTCGAAAACCCCTATAAATTACCAAATATGAAGAGTAGAAAGAGTAGCAATACTTTTGAAATGAACTTGAAATTTATCTGGCATCATTCACCCAACTCACATGAGGATAAAGGACACACAGACAGCTTTATCTTTTTAGAATTTGCCGGCCAGGCACCATTGCTGGGCACAGAATCACCTGCCTGGAAAGGCTTGCCCTTATCAGTTATCATCTCCTTTTCTCCTCCTGCCCTAAACTTAGTGGCTTGTATCAGCTAGCACCTACCAACATCTGTGGCCCCCTGCCCATAGTGGAGGTTGCAGGCCCTAACTGCCCTGAGTCCTTACATGATTGTAGCATCCTCCTTCCTCCCAAGTATGGCAGAAAAGCCCTCTCTCTTTCCCTTTGTCTCCTCTTCCTCTTGGGACCTGGAAGTCCCAGCAATTGGCTACCAGCCTTCTTTATTGACAAATCAAGAATCAATTAGGGAAATAAGAAACTTAACGTTTCTTACCAATATCCACTAGGCAATTTCTTTTCTTAGATTTCTCTTCCTTATTGTAGTCCTTTGGATCAAACCCCCAGACACAGGCATGCTAGGCAAATGCTCTACCATGAGCTATAGGTCCCTAGACAATATTTTGATGATATGTTATCATTACCAGAGCTTTGTTGATGAAACTAATCCCAAGGACACAAATAATATAAACTTCAAGAGAGTAAGTATAATTCACAGAGAGAGTACAGATATATTCTTCAGAGTCATATAGCTTGTAACCTTGACCAATTAAACTATACCTTCTAAAGTCTAAATATTTCTACAAATAGTGTCATATTTTCAAGATCAAACATTCAGAATATAAACATTTGCTGGACATTCCATGTAGCTCAGCTATATGAAAAAAAAAAAACCCAAAATATAGTTTTTTTTAAAAGCTGCAGATACATGTGTGGGAGTGAGGAGGCTCGGGCATCTTCCCTGTATCCCACTGCAGATTAGGGGTGAGTCCAGCTCTCTCATTCCCCCAGGGCACGCTTTCCTGTACCACAAGGACAGCTCTATTGTGTTAACCCAGGCTAGGTGCCTGGCCAATGAGGGCCGAGGCCATCTCTGAGCAGCCCTTTGATATCAGCATGGTCCCAGGCCATATTACTTATGGTGGTAATATGGGCCACAGGCATCAACACAGACCATTGTTGCTGCATGGCAGTGGAACCCAGACATGACTGACTTCAGGTGGCAGGGTAGAATACCCACATCAGGCTGTTCTTCCCCACTCTTGATCTCTACTTTCACATCTTTTCATGGTACTCAAACCTTTTCTACTTCTCTTTCTCTCCCATCTCTCTACCACACACTTGCACATTGTAGTAGCTCCTACTGCAGGCTGGGCTCTGGGTATCTTCTCTCATGAACGAGAGCTGGCCTTGTACCTCATCTGGGCAGCACAGTAGAGCTGGCCTGGTGCAGTGGTTAAGCTGGCCCCGAAGTCATGAGAGCTGTGTCTTCCAGCTGCAGCATTGGCTGGGCTGGGCAGAACAGTTCTGGAGAGCTCGTCCTAGCAGTGTGGGTGTGTAAGAGCTAACATTCTGACCAACTCAGCTACTTCCTAGGCCCAGATCCAGGGCTTTGATTTGACCCACCCCAACCTCTCCCCCATCTATGAATTGTGAAGGATGTGAAGGGGCTGGTCCTGCAGATTCAAAGCTTGGGATCTCCATGTCACAGGGCAACAGCAGGGTGTCTGAGAAGAGCCTCAATGAGGATTCAGAATTGATACTGCAGGAGAGTCCAGAGGCCTTGAACCAGAACAATGATTCAATTCAATGAACATTTGCAAGTAAAGATGTGTAGACAAAAGGGTATTCTGTGACTCAGTGGAGATTCCATGACAATATATATTTTTTCTGCTTGCTTGTTTGTTTGGGCTGTTTATTTTATTTTGCAGAGGCTACTGCAAGGGCCTCCCGAAGATGGATATCAAGGGGCAGGAGATGCATGGGACTGGGGAGTATGATTCACAAAGAGTCAATAAAAAGTTTTTTTTTTTTTAAGTCTGTTTAGGGGCATTTCAGATATTGTTGGAAATTCTCTTTTTATTCCAAGGCAGAGTCCATTTAATAATTTGTTTTTACATGTCTTCATATCACCCAGTGAACAGATATCTGTTTGTCTGTCTATCCATCCATCCAATTATTTGAATCAAAGTCTCAACCTGAGCCATGGCTGGCCTTGAGCTCTCTATGTAGACCAGGTGGCCTCAAACTCATACAGATCTGCCTGCTTCTGCCTCCTGCGTACTGAGATTAAAGTCATATGCCATGCTCTTTTGTTTTGCTTTGTTTTTGAAACAAGGTGTCACTCAAATTCAGGTTGTCCTGTAACTCTAGCCCAAGCCTCTTTCAGAGTCATAAAAGTAGTCCTGTCTCAGTCTCTTGGTGCTCGAATGGCAGATGTGAAACCAAATGCCCAGCTAAAAGATTTTTGATAAATTTTGTTGCATTTTTAATCTGTGTGTGTGTGTGTGTGGGGGGATTTTATATTTCCCTGAAGACCAGAGGATTTGGATTTCCCTCATTGTGAGTAGCATGAACTGAAAACCAGATATGTCAGTTAAAGGGGGGGAGGCTACAGGATTGGAACAAAGGAAGCTGAGACAGTGTCCTTCATGTGAGAGCTTTATTGGGGACATTACAGCATCCACTACAGGCAACATGATGGGGTCCTGGAGGGGAGAAAAGCCTTTAGTTCAAACAGCAAAAGAGTTTCTGACTTCAGGTTTTTAAAAAGAGTGGGTACATTCCACAGCATGCGATCTAACCTATGTGCCAGGAGTCGAGGTGGAAGGCATTACACAAGGGCCAACTTCTAATTCAAAACTGTCTGAGGTCTCAGCATCAGGGGCTATGGGGCTTGCTGCAGCTGCAAGGTGGAAGGAGAGAAGTCAACTTTTTGTGAGAGCTGCAAGGTCAGCAGGGGTTGATGGGCTCTGAAGAGGGAGGGAGTGGGGTGAGGTGTGGCCAGATTTGGTGGGGGGAGAGAGAGCTGCAGCAAGGAGTTGTCTTCTTCCAAGAAACACTTGGACAATATGTAGTGCAATCTTCAAATATATGGTGCATTTACTTTTGATAACAACATTAGAGAAGAGATCCAGTGTGGAAACTAAGGTCTTTTTAATAAATGTTTCTAGAATACGCAAGTATCCATCCACACAAAACCATTTGCCCACAGACTTTATATATTCACAAAACTCAGAGTGGATCCCAAACCTAAATATGAACTGCAAAATGCAGAAGTGTGCAAGAGAATCTAGAAAAAGTAGGGACTGGATAATGGGCATGCTTCACAACTCCAAGGCAGCTGAGCCTGCTAGGAAACCACTCTGCTAAACTACAAGGCCGTTCTAGCTGTCCTTTCCAAATGCAAGATGTATGTGCATACTCTGAACAGAGATACCATCTACAGGGAAGCTTATCTAGGCAGGGAAGAGCTGCATGCCTGCAGATCTGAGGCAAAGCTGTTCCGGGGTCACCGGCTGGGGCCCAATATGTGGCCACCAAGACAATACAGAGATGGCACTAGATGCCTTGTCTGGTTTTTGACTTAGTCCTGGTCCAACTCCGGGCCAGGATCTACATTGGTTAGCTCTAGCAACTCAGCTGCCTGCTCCTTCCTGTCTGAGTTAGTGGCTTGCCCCCATGACTGGCTTCTGGTCTTTCCTCAATGCTTCCCACAGCCCTTTAGCAGCAGCATTCAAAGCCCGAAACCTAGTGCCTTACCTCACTTTTAGAGAGAAAGCCATGCCTTGGTAGGTGGAATAAGCCTCCTCCCACTGTTTCCTGGAGTTTGTGATTGGATGACATGGCTGCATATCCTTTTTGAGCATAGAAATCATAAGGACTAGAGCAGTATCTTTAGGGAGGAAATGGAGCAGAAATTGTGGGTCAGCATGACTGGCAGGACGGGCTCAAACCTGGCCCAACAATAGGTAGATTTGCAGGTCAGCACAAAGTCTTCCTGCTACTCAGAGCTCAGACAATTTTCATTATTCTTCCTTGATAATGAGTAATGCCATTACATATTCAAAGTCCAAAGGAATGATAGCCTTTGCTTCACCACTGGAACGGAGGCCAGCACATGCTAGCTTTCTTTAGAACCTCACAAGATTCCCAGGGATTAGGAAATCATGCCAAGAACTGTTCACACCTTATCTCCCAGGCTACATAATTTCATCTGCCAAACTGAGCAACAACAAAACTGTCAAGTGGAGCCTCAAGCTTGCAATCACAGCATTCAGGAGGAAGAGACAGGAAACCCATGAGCCCATCCTGGGATACATAACTTGTTTTTTGTTTGTTTGTTTGTTTGGCTGTGGTGGCGCGCGCCTTTAATCCCAGCACTTGGGAGGCAGAGGCAGGCAGATTTCTGAGCTCGAGGCCAGCCTGGTCTACAGAGTGAGTTCCAGGACAGCTAAGACTACACAGAGAAACCCTGTCTCGAAAAACAAAACAAAACAAAACAAAACAACCCACATTCATAACACAAACTCTAAACAACTGCACACAGAAAGACAACCAAACATATGCTAAAAAAAAACCCAAAAAATTACTAATGTATGAAAAAATTATAGCTTAGAAAAAAGATGAGATACCCCTGCCTGGCTGGCTCATGTTGGGTACAGCCAGCAGAGGTGAACACTGTCCTCTGAACTTTGTCATCAAGTCCACAGCTCTGCCTGCCTTCCAGAGGAGACTTGCCAGGTCCCAGGAACATCTAGGTTAGACCCTTTCCCACCAATCCCCTGCACGCTGGATCTACCTGAGGTATACCCAGAAGAGGTGAGTAGTGTACTCTTTGATCTCTGTTGTCAGACCTATAGTTCTGCCCACCTTCTCTGAGGATACTTCTTGGTACCAGGAATAGCTAGCCAACACCAGATGAGACCCAGATGACTAAGGGACAGCTTGAGAATAAAGTCAACCGGATAGCAATATCACAACCCAGAACCCAGCTATCCTACTACAGTGAGCCCGGGATAGCTAAACAGCCTAGCCAGAAGAAGGTGACTGAAATTTAGTCTTATAAAGATGATAAAGGCCTTTGAAGAGGAAACAAATCCCTTAAATACAGAAAAATACAAATAAGTGAAGATAATATAGAACATGGTTCAACACCTGAAAATGGAAATAGAAGCAATAAAGAAAATACAAATGGAATTGTAGAGAAGGAAAACCTAAGGAAGAGAACATGAACTACAGACACAAACATCACCAACAAAACATAAGAGATGGAGGGGAGAATCTCTGATGTAGAAGACACAATAGAAGATCAGCAGTCAAATAAAAGATACATCAGTCAAAGAAAATGTTAAAAATAAGGAATTCCTGACACAAAACATCCATCTGAAAGACTATCAAAACACCAAACCTAAGAATAATAGGAATATAGGATTCCCAGCTCCTAGCCCCAGAAAATATTTTCAACAAAATCATAAAATTTTATGAGTTTAGCTCCTAAGCTAAAGAGATGCTTATAAACATATAAAAAACTGTCAGAACACCAAATACATTGGACAAGAAAACCACTCTGCCACATAACAATACAAACACTAAATTTATAGAACATAGGAAAAATATAAAAACTGCAAGGGAAAAAGCCAAGTAATATAAAAAGGCAGATCTATCAGAGTTATACCTGACTTCTCAACAGAGACTTTAGAAGCCAGAGAGAGGGTCCTGGGCAGATGTCTTGTAGACTCTAAGAGACCATAGTTGTCATCCCAACTACTATACCCAGCGAAACTTTTAATCACCATAAATGGAGAAAACAAGATAATACATTACAAAACCAAACTTGAACAATATCTATCCGCAAATCCATCCCTACAGAAGACAATAAAAGGAGAACTCCAACCAAAGGAGGTTAACTACACCCTGTTCAACAAATAAATAGTTCCACACCAACAGAGCAGAAAGAATCACACGTACACACACACACACACACACACACACACACACACACAAATACATCAAAATAATAGGAATTGATAATCACTGGTAATTAATATTTCACAGCATTAATAGACTCAATTACCCTACAAAAAGTCACAGGTTAACACAATGGATGTGAAAATAGCATCCATTATTCTCATGCATACAAGAAAAACACACATGAGCTATATGGATAGACATTATCTCAGAATAAAGTTTTCCAAGTAAACAAATCCCCAAAACAAGCTGGAGTAGCCATTCAAATACTGTATAAAATAGACTTTCAACAAAAATTAAGATACAGGGAAGGACACTTTATACTCATCAAAGGAAAAATCTACCAAGATGTGTAGCTGCCCAGAAGCTACGCAAACCAGGTTCCTGAAAGAAAGGCAGGGGGCCTGAGAATAGGGGAATCAGATGGCGAGAGAAACAAGAGACCAAGTCAAAAGATTCTGATCAAGGTCCACCTTTACTTAGGAGAATCAGCCTTATAAATCAGAAATGAAACCATCTCTCTCAATGCCAGAATCTTGTCATTAGCATCTAGTTGTAGTAGAAACCTGCCAGGCAGGAGTACTCAGCAACTCAGCAGGTGGTGGCTCCTAGTAGGAACTTCAGGAGAGGCAGAGAAACTGCAGAGAAGCAGCAGGACAACAGAGCTCTCCTTATTTCAGAAAACTCTACCCTAGGTGAGCTGGCTCTGTCAGCAGAATAGGAATTGAGGAGGGAGGTTACAAAGATGATATCTCAATTCTGAACATTTATGCCCAAACACAAGGGCACCCATATTTATAAAGGAAACATTGCTAGAGCATAAATAGCACAATAAACTGCCCCCCCATTAATAGTGGAAACTTCAAAATACCACACTCTCACCAATTGACAGATCATGAGACAAAAACTAAACAGAGAAATAATGAAACTAACTGATATCATGAGTAAAATGAACCTAACAGACATCTACAGAGTATTTCACCCAAACACAAAAGAACATACTGTCACTGCAGCACCTCATGCATCCTTCTCTAAAACTGGCCACATAGCAATCCTCAACAAGTACAAGAAAATTAAAATAATGCCTTGTATCTTACCAGACAACCACGGATTAAAGTTGGACTTCAACAACAGCAGAAACACAAGAAAGCCTACCCATTCATGGGAATTGAACAACTCTCTACTCAAAAGAAATTAAAGACTTTCTAGAATTCAATGAAAATGAAGGAACAACATACCCCAATTTATAGAACACAATGAAAGTAGAGCTAAGAGGAAAGTTCATAGCACTAAGTACCACCATAAAGAAATTAGAAAGTTCACATATCAGCAATTTAAAAGTGCACCTGAAAGCTCTAGAAAAAAAGACACAAGCATACAGAAGAGTATGAGACAGGAAAAAAATCAAAATGAGGGCTGAAATTAATCAATTAGGATAAAAAAATACAAAGAATCAGTGAAACCAAAAGCTGGTTTTTGAGGATATTAACAAGATAGGCAAATCCTTAGCCAAACTAACCAACAGACAGATAAGAATCCAAAGAAACAAAAATAGGAAGTAAAAAGGGAGAAATAGCAGACACAAAGGAAATTCAAAGAATCATTAAGTCTTACTTCAAAAGCCTGTACATCACAAAATTGGAAAATTTTAATGAAGTGGATGGTTTTCAAGGCAGATATCACTTACCATAGTTAAATAAAGAACTGGTAAACTATTTAAACCGCACTATAACCTCTAAGGAAATAGAATCAGTCATTAAATATCTCCCAACCCAAACCAGCCCAGGGCCAGATGGTTTTAGTGAAGAATTCTACCAGAATTTCAAAGAAGAGCTAACAACAATACTCATCAAACTATTCCACAAAAAGGAAACAGAACACTGCCAAACTCATTCTATGAAGTCATACTCACCCTGATACCTAAACCATGCAAAGATTCAACAAAGAATTTCAGACCAGTTTCTTTTATGAACAATGATGCAAAAATACTCAATAAAATACTTGCAAACTTAATCCATCAAAGACATATTCCACCGTGGTCAAGTAGGCTTTATCCCAGGGATGCAGGGATGATTTAATATACAAAAATCTATCAATATAATCTACTATAGGAACAAAATGAACGAAAAAAATCACATCATCATCTCATTAGAAACCCTTTGACAAACCTTTCATGTTAAAAGTCACATGTAATTTTAATTTTTCAAAACCTATTTTTAATGATTGTTCTTATATGCTTTAACCTACCTTGTAGCCTACCACCTACCAGAGGTAATGGAAAAGAAAGGATATGGTGGAAGTGGACCTGTTTAGAAAGGCTCTTTGGAGCAACTCCCTCCCGTCTGTGTTGTCTGGAAATCAGCGATTCAGTTCACAGGTTCACAGGCAGTGGCAGCTCACAAACACTTAACAGATACACCAGCCATCCAGTTCTGTAGAGTCAGCTTAGTAACAGCAGTGACGCAACCTAGCAGAGACAGCCAGGCCTCAGCCTTGGCTCAAATCAGCAGGAGGGACCAACAGGAACACCAGGAGACGTTCTCAGCTGTGCCTCTCTCAGGGAAGTGAAGATCAGCACAGACATAAGACCCACAAGCATTGTACAGCTAGCTGTACCAGCAAGCCAAACTCTGTCTCCGTCACTCTGTGGAGCCCTGTTTATACCCTCCAAACAACACATGTCCTCCACGTACCTTGCCTCAGCATGGGTCTTGCCTCAGTATGTGCGCCTGTCTCAGCTGACACCACTCTACCAATCAGCCTGAGTCCTCGTAAGTGACATGAAACTGCAGCACACCACCAAAAGTTTTTTGGTGCATTTTTCTCTATGGAGTCCCGAAAAATGCAGCTCAACTACACAATGCAAGGCAGACCCAACATACACATATTGTTAGCAAAGAATCCTTAATCACGCATCCTTTCATGTGCTTGCCTTAGCAGAACATCTTCCCTCCTGTGTCTGCTTCAGCAAAATGTTCCTTCACGAGTCTGCCTGAGCCTTTCAGACCTGTGTCCACTTCAATTAAATGTTTGCCCCAGCAAAACACCATCCAACACAACTGACTCTCCAAAGAACCCTTAACATTTCCACTTCAGTACTACAGAGATCAGGGTTACAAGGCACATGCCTAAACATAATAAAAGCAACATGCAACATGCAAATTACCAACATCAAATTAAATGGAGAGAAACTTGAAACAATTCTACTACAATCAAAAGCAAGAGAAGGCTGCCCGGTTTCTCCCTATCTATTCAATGTAGTACATGAAGTACTACCTAGAGAAAAAACAAACAAAACTAAAGAAGATTAAGGGAATAAAAATTAGAAAAGAAAATTAGAAAAATTAGCAAAGTATTTACTATTTTCGGATGATGTGATAATATATATAAGTGACCCCCAAATTCTACCAGAGAACTCCTACAGCTCACAAACATTTTCAGCAAAGTGGTTGGATAGAAAATTAACTAAAAAAAAAAAAAAAGTAGCCTTCTTTTATACAAATGATAAATGGACTGAGAAAGAAATTAGGAAAACAACACCTTTTATGATACCCAAGAATAATAGAAAATATCTTGGTGTAATTCTAACCAAGCAAGCCAAAGACCTAAATAACAAGAATTTCAATTTTCTAAAGAAGGAAATTGAGGAAGATACAAGAGGATGGAAAGTTCTCCCATTCTCATGGATTGGTAGGTAGGATTAACATTGTGAAAATGGCCATCTTACTAAAATCAGTTTACACATTCAATGCACTTTCTATCAGAATTCCAACACAATTCTTAATAGATCTTGAGAGAGGAATTCTCAACTTCATATAGAAAAACAAAACAAAAACAAAACAAAAAAAACCAGGGTAGCAAAAACAATCTTGAACAATAAAAGAATTTCTGGAGGAATCACCATCCCTGACCTCAAGCTGTGTTAGAGAGCAATAGTAATTAAAAACTGCGTGAGATGAACAGGTTGATCAATGGAATCAAATTGAAGACACTGAAATAAGCCCTCACACCTATGGACACTTGATCTTTGACAAAGAAGGCAAAGCCATACAATGAAAAAGAAAGCATCTTCAACAAATGGCACTGGTCTAACTGGATACCTGCATGCAGAAGAATGCAAATAGATCTGTATCATCCTGCACAAAACTGGAGTCCAAGAGGATCAAAGACCTCAACATAATACCAGATATACCAAACCCAATAGAAGAGGAAGTAGGGAATAACCTTGAACTCATTGGAACAGGAGATGACGTCCTAAACAGAACACCTATAGACACTAGGATTAGTAATAAATAAATGGGACTTCATGAAACTGAAAAGCTTCTGTAAGGGAAAGAACACCATCAAACAAACAAACAAACAAACAAAGCAGGCTACAGAATGGAAAAAGACCTTTACCAACCCTACATCTGACAGAGGGTTGGTAGTCAAAATATATAAAGAACTCAAGAAACCAAATAACCAAATTTAAAAATGAGACACAGTGCTTAATAGAGAATTCTCCACAGAGCTGTGTCTAATGTGCTAGAAACACTTAAAGAAATGTTCAACATCCTTAATCATCAGGAAAACATAAATAAAAATGACTGTAACATATCATCTTACACCCCTCAGAATGGCTAAGATCAAAATCTCCCATGACAGCACATACTAGCAAGGTTTTGGAACAAGGGGAACACCACTCCATAGTTTTTTGTTGTTATTTGTTATTTCTGGTGTGAGCGCAAACTTGTACAACCCTTTGGAAATCAATTTGGCAGTTTCTTAGAAAATTGGGAATAGTTCTAGTTCAAGAACCAGCTATACCATTCCTGGGCATATACCCAAAAGATGGTTCACCATATGAAAAAACACTTGCTCAACTATGTTCATAGAGGCTTTATTCACTATAGACAGAACTGGAAGCAACCCACATGTCTCTCAACTGAACAATGGATAAAGAAAATGTGGTTCATTTACATAATGGAATACTACTCAGCTAGGAAAAAACAAGTGCATCATGAATTTTGTAAGTAAGTGAATGAAACTAGGAAATTTAATTCTGAATGAGGTAACCCAGACCAAAGGACATGCATGGTATGTACTCATAAGTGGATAATGTACAGGATACCCATGCTCCAATCCACAGACCCAACCAAAGAAGCTACGTAACAAGTAGGGTTCAAGGAAGGATTCTTTTTTTTTTTTTTTTTTAAGATTTATTTATTTTGTTAGAGAAAGGGTCTATGGAGCTGAAGGGTTTGCAGCCCCTTAGGATGAACAACAATTACTAACTAGTACCCTCAGAGCTCCCAGGGACCCAACCACCAATCAAGGACTATACAGGGTGGGACTGAATGTTCTGGCAGCATGTGTATAGTAGAGGATTGAAAATTCGATCATCAATAGGAGGAAAGGACCTCGGCCTTGTGAAGGTTTTGTGCCCCAGTGTAGGGGAATGCCAGGGCCAATAAGTGGGAGAGGGTGGGGTGGCAGGCATGGGGAGGGGGGAGGCAAAAGGGGTTTGTTCTTGTTGTTTTTGTTTGTTTGTTTTTTGGCGGGGAACCTGGGAAAGGAAAAATTTACATGTAAATAAAGAAAATATCTAATAAAAAAA
>JADRCD010198827.1:0-29800 GCA_019843815.1 Montemys delectorum | reverse complement strand
GAAAGGAAAAATTTACATGTAAATAAAGAAAATATCTAATAAAAAAAGATTTAGTTATTTTATTTATATGACTCTATTGTTGCTCTCAGATACACCAGAAGAGGGCATTGGATCCCCTTACAGATGGTTGTAAGCCACCATGTTGCTGGAGATTGAACTCAGGACTTCTGGAAGAACTCTTAATTACTGAGCCATCACTCCAGCTCCACAAGGGAGGATTCTTGAATCTTATTCAGAATGGGAAAGTAGACCAGGATCCACAAAGTTTGTTTTAAACAAAACAAACGAGAGAAAACAGTGATGGGAACTGTTACCAGGAGCTTCATTTGGATTGTATACAAGTTACAGACACATAGTTTTTTTGTTGTTATTTGTTATTTGAGACAGGATCTCCCATTACATAGCCCTAGCTGTCCTGAACACATTATAGACCAGACTAAGCTGGTCTCAAACACACAGAGATCCATCTGCCTCTTCCTCCACAGTGCTGGGATTAAAAGTGTGTGCCATAATGCCCAGGCGTCTGCCAGCTGTTTGTTTATTGAGAGAGAGAGAGTCTCTTTGTGTTCCCAAGGCCGGCCTCTGACTTCTGGGTACAAGTGATCCCTCTGCCTCACTCTCAGGTAGTTAGCTGAATCTCAATATAGTCGTATATCAGCATGCACCTTCAACTTTTCTAGTGCTTCCCTCTCCCCTGGAGGGAGATTTAGATAAAGTCTTGGTATGCAACCCTTAGTGATCAATACACAGGCCATAATTCAA
This sequence comes from Montemys delectorum, assembly GCA_019843815.1. NCBI lineage: Eukaryota > Metazoa > Chordata > Mammalia > Rodentia > Muridae > Montemys > Montemys delectorum. Next base: position 29,038 of record JADRCD010198827.1, on the reverse strand, counting down.
GTTGGCTTCTACTCTTGTCTATTACAGAATTACAGGCATGAGGCACTATCCCTGGCATATGGAGTTTTGTTTTTATATTTTTATTTAAATTATAGACTGGAGTATCTATGTGTGGAACTGATACAAAAATATGCTCCCTTTCCAAGCCCAGTGAGAATTCACTCCTGACACCCAGGAAAAATAAGGGAGAAAAAAAGGTCTTTAATGATAGTCTGGCTCTGGCTAATGCAGGAGCGGCTGGGTGGGAATAGAAGATCTTGTTAACTTATATACACATTAGGCTTATGACTTCTACAGGTGCTGTCCTCTTTAAATCTCTTTCAAATCTTGTCCCCAGGTAACACTGACCAATTTAAACAGAGACAGGAGTCTGGCCGCTTGAGCATATGAGAGATTTGCACAGCAAAAATATTCCCAGGATTATCTCTAAGTATGCCAGTGTTGTTCTTTTAGAATAGTTGTTATCCAGGTTCATCGTGATCCCCTGGCATAATGATGCTTTTCCTGATAAACGTAGGGCACTTAACGGTCTCTGTGAACCCAGGCTATCTCCTTCAGCTGCCCCCTTCGGCGGCCTTTAGAGCTGTCTTCTTTGATAGAGCATGAGCCTTATAGCTGGTTGGAAGTCAAGGTTTCTTCCTTTTGTTATAGGAATGGAGCCTACCTGGAGGGCAAGCATGGTGAGCAAACATCAGCATAAACATTCTCAGCAGCCCTAAACTTCAATCTTGGTACAATTTTTTTCTCTCACAGTTTCTTTTTTTCTTTTTCTTTTTTTTTTTTTTAACTTTTATTGCATTATGATGAGAAAAGTTACATGATTTCAATTTGTCTGAATTTGTTAACATTTAAAAACATATTTAAGTAAATAGAATTAAATCACATTCTTGTTTCCCTTTTGTACCCTAGCTCCTCCCAGAGACCCCCTCTTCAATACCTACAATATCTTTTTTATCATATTCCTTTAAAATTTATAAAATATTATAACAATAAAAATGAGTATTATAAAAGTTGTTTGATATAAAACAATCAATTTAACAGTGTTATGTAGATGCTTGTCTACAGCAATACTGAAAATACATATGTTTTTCTCAGTATAAATTTCAAATAACTCCAAACATATTAACTGTATATTTCAAAATAATACATCACTACTAGTATTTTCTTAAATGAACATAAATATGTAAAGTCTTTTTGTTTGTTTGTTTTGTATTTAGTAGAGTTTAAAATCTTGGCTCTTTCTGTGGTACAAGCCCAAAATAAGAACAATTTTTAGATATTGGATTTCATTGTAATAAGGCTGTACTTCAATGACCCTCACATCACCAAAGGATTTTACCTCCATCGTAGCTAAGCTGAGAGTTGACAGTTCTGCTGCGCCAAGGAATGAATTGTAGGCATGATTTTTGGATACAGACTTCCTGCTATGGTCAAAGCTATTTGACTTGAGTGAGTGACTTCATTCTCAGCCCATAGAGAACAGGCTACATTCATTTAAGAAATAGTGTGTGTATTAAGATGTCTATCCATAAAGTCATTCACCAACTGTTTCAATGAACAATGGTTCTGCTTGGAGGGTGGCACAGACATTAGGTGTGGGTAAGAATCTGGTTCATTGACTGTGATAATTTGGAAAAGTATTCATCTCAGTCTCTCACGGTTTCTAACAAGCCTGGTTAGTATACATACTATCTTCCTACTGTGGACAGAGCTTTGTCTGAGTTCTATTAGGTGTCATTTAGCATATCCTAATCAAGTTTATTTATACACCCTTTATAGTATCAGTTTATTTAGTTTTTTCCTGTATCAGTACAAGCATATGATTGCAGTGTCCTGAGAAGCCAGAAGAGAGCGTTGAATCCCTTGGAGCTGGAGTCACAGGTCATTGTGAATTGCCAGACAGTGACTGCAAACTCAACTCCATCCTCTGTAACAGCAGTACACAGTTTTAACTGTGAACCCATTATGGCTCTGTGTGGTTCAGAGATTCACCAATCTTAGCGTGCATATATTTGAACAAAGAAGAGGCTTTTATGCAGCTACTGATGCCAAGGCTTTGCCTGGTACTCAAGATCCCCAAATGTAGCCCTTAGCCACATTAGGTCAGGAGTTTATAAAGGAAAAAAAAGAGCATAAAGTTACATTCAACAACACCTCCGCTTCTGGCCTCTGGTCCTGCAATTACATGCTTGTACAGATATATCTTGCAGGTGTGTGTCAGGATTATCTCCAGCAAAACAAGCTTTGCTTACAGAGGCAGGAGCAGTGGTTAACCTTGGGACCACCTTGCATAAGCAACAATTTTGTTAAAGTTGTACAAGACTAGAATTTACCAGAAGAACCTTTAACATTTGGAAGTCCAATTTCGCTTTGTAGTTAAACTTTTAAACATAAAGCTAGCGAGGGGATCCACCGTGCTGGGGAGGACTTTGGGCTCTCCTCCTTCGGCACAGTCACTGGCAAGCTGGAGAGAACCCTGGCGGTTCATGAGAAGGGTGTGATCGGAATTGCACCTTACGCGCCAGAACTTGATTACCACCTACAGTGAGGATGGACTCCTGAACCTCTGGAAGCCCTACGACAGCCTTTACAGTGCAGACAAGGAGCGTGTGCTTAAGTGGAGGGCATGTTCATCTATTACTAGTACTTTTCCATGTCTGCGTCCTAGCATAAACCTTGTAAATAAGTCAGTATGACATATCGTGTAGCTGTGGGATTTTTTTTTAAAAAAGATTTTAATAAACTTAAGCCTTTCTTTAAAAAACAAACAAACAAACAAACAAACTAAAGTTTGCCACTAAAAGCCATCTCCCTTACAGCCTTAAGGATTTTCTTTTTAAAGTAAAACATTTTACATTTGACATCACCGGGTATGAGAAAAAACATACATCTATATATCTCCTGCTTCTAGTTTGAATATGATAGAAAAAGGAAAAAAAAATCTGAGAGTTTTTACATATTAACCAAAAAACTCTCAGCCTCTGTGCTGTCTCGTTTTTGTTCAGGCTGATATGATTTCCACTTATGAATAGAGACATTTGTATACCAACACTAGGTGATATAACCTGATGTAGACGGTTATTCTCAAATATTCAATTAATTGTGGAAAGGCTGCCTTAAAATACCCATTAGCAAAAAAGGTTGAAGTCCTTCCTGCCCAATCAAAAGCACTGTTAAAAGAGCACCCAATCAGATTCCCTGACAGAGGGCAAGCTGGTTTTGTTCAGAACTAAGGTTCTCTTTTCTTCTCCCACTTCTCCCACCCGCCCCTACCCGCGTTGGGATCTGTCAGGCGCTTCTCCTTCTCCGTGTCTGGGATTCTCTGCCTCGTCTTGTCGTCAGAGTCTGGCTGATCGCTCCTGAGGGAAGCTCCATAATTAGGAACCTGGTGTCCAGGAACCGGAAATGGTGAGCGCGTGGCGTCCTGACCTGGGCTCAGTATTGGCGCACCGCACCTTCCTGCCCGGACCCTCCGGACGGTCCCGTCCAGCCCAGCACTGGTGTCCTGCCAGGGCTGATGGGTTTTCGGGCACCTGGGCCGGGGTGGCCGAGATAAGCTTTTAAGAGTGGCCTGGCTAGGCGCGCTCTGGAAAGCGCAGTCGTCCCTGCGTGTAGACCAGTGCGTTCCCGGGCTCGCGCTGTGTTTTCCGCTGGGTTCTGAGTGCGCTTCTGGGTTTGTGTGTCTGTCTCCATGTCTTTGTGGGTTTGGAACCGGACTCTCCAAATTTAGGTGTACGAGCGCTGGCCACTACTATGGCTTTGCAGTCGCGGACTTGTCTTTAGTTCTCGCTTAAGGAAATGCTTCCCGAGGAGAAGACACCAGCTGATTCAATCTCTGCCCCTCCACTTACTCACCACACTTGGAGACGTGGGTCCAGGGCTAGCAGGACCTAGGCATGTGAGCGGACTCTGTTTTATCTCTGCTGTCACTTCATTTTTGTTTAATTTAAAATTTTTATTATAAAACGGTATTTTTATTTTACATGTATATTTTACCTACATGTATGTTTGTCTACCACATGAGTACCAAATGGCCTTGGAAGCCAGAAGAGGACATCCGATCCACTGGACTAGAGTTAGAGTTGTAAGCCACCATGTGGATGCTGTGAATTGAACCTGGTGCCCTGCACCAGCAGACACTACTTTTAGTTGTTGAGTTCCAATCCTGTTCAAGTATTTTTATGATATGACCAATATATTACATTATAAAACAGCTGTACTGATTTTATATTCTCCCACTTTAAAAATTATACATGTATATATATAATATACTTTGACACACTTATCCAATTGTCTCTTCACAACAATCTCTCTAGTACGTGTGTGTGTGTCCCATCTTGAGCAAAGGCACCTTCTCAGTGACCACACTAATGAGAAATATGATGCCCCCACCAGTATCTATTGAGTTCCTAGAGCTCTAGAGAGAGAAGTGGGGCCTTAGGTGCCTTCTCCATCCAGTTGAATGTTGCTGGGCCTTGTCTTGTGAAGTAGACACTGCAGGTGTGAGCTCCTGTGTGCAATAGCTGTGTCATTCCTGACAGCGTTTCCCAGTACTCCTTCCCATTTGCTGACTCTTACACTTTCCATGCCCACTTCAGTGGTGTTCCCTGAGCCTTGGAGAGGGTGAGAATAGATGTCCCATGTACGGCTGAGCAGTCAATGGTCACTTATTCTTGGCATTCTGCCCAGTTACGAGTCTCTGTATTATTAACTATAAACAAGTGTCTCTGAGCGGGACTGAGATTAGTGCTACATCATGTAACAATTTTTACACCAGAGTGCTAGGGTTTGCCTTTAGCAGCACTCTTTTTTTTTTTAATTAGGTATTTTCTTTATTTACATGTCAATTTCTCCTTTGCCAGTTTCCCCTCCAACAAACAAACAAACAAACAAACAAAAACAACAAGAACAAACTTCTGTTGCCTCCCCCCTCCCCATGCCTGCCACCCCACCCTCTCCCACTTATTGGCCCTGGCATTCCCCTACACTGGGGCACAGAACCTTCACAGAGCCGAGGACCTCTCCTCCTATTGATGATCGACTTTGCAATCCTCTACTATACACATGCTGCCAGAACAATCAGTCCCACCATGTATAGTCCTTGGTTGGCGGTTGGGTCCCTGGGAGCTCTGAGGGTACTAGTTAGTTCATATTGTTGTTCGTCCTAAGGGGTTGCAAACCCTCCAGCTCCATAGAACCTTTCTCTAACTCCTTCACTGGGGACCGTGTACTCAGTTCAATGGATGGCTGTGAGCCTCTACATCTGTATTAGTCAGGTACTGTCAGAGCTTCTCAGGAGATAGCTATATTTAGACTGGCTTGTCCTTCCTTCAGTCTCTGCTTCATAGTTAATCTCTGCAACTCCTTCCATGGGTATTTGATTCCCCCTTTTAAAAAAGGAATGAAATGTCCACCTTTTGGTCTTCCTTCTTCTTAAGTTTCTTGTGGTTTGTGGGTTGTTCTTCCTGTATTCAGCCGCACTCTTTTCCTTTCAAACACTTGTCCTCTGGAAATCACAGTGACAGGAGATTGAGATAGCTCCTGGATCCACAGTCAAAACACATTGGATCCATCTGTAGTCAAAACACAGGAAACAAGGAATATTTGATGCTTAGCTCTTTCTCCATTTCTTAAAATCTCAGGACCCAGCACTTGAGATAGTAGCATCCACAGTGGATGGATCCTTTCACCTCAGTTAAACTTCTTTTAAAAACTACCAGCTCATGCCAACATAATCTGGACAATCTGTCATTGAGGTTCTCTTCCACAACTCCACATCCTGCCAAGTCTTCAGGGAAAACCGTACAGAGAGGATTGTGAAACCACATAGAGAGAGTTTGTGTTCCCAAAGCCGAGTACTTGTGGTTTAAGAAGAAATGTGCCTCTGCAGGGTTCCGTGTCCTTTGAAGACGTTGCTGTGGACTTCACCTGGGATGAATGGCAGCATCTGGATGTGGCTCAGAGGACTCTCTACAGGGACGTGATGCTGGAGAACTACAGCAGTCTCCTGTTCTTGGGTGAGTCTGTGCTCTCGCTCTCAGTCCCCATTACATTTTTGGATAGTAATTTTAGGAATTGTTGCTGACCTTGTGTGTGTGTGTGTGTGGGGGGGGGTGGAGTGTTCAGGACAGCCTGCTCTATCGAGTGAGCGAGCCTCTGAGTAGCCAGGTCTACACAAGAAAACCCTGTCTTGGGAGGTGGGGCTTCCTCATTACTTCCATATGCATCTCAGTAAATACTTCCTGTCTTCTGCCCATTCCCCTCCCCTGGATGGCTCAGTATGTAAAGGTGCTTGCTGCCAAGCCTGACCACCCAGGTTCAATCCCCAGGACCCACAGTGTGGAATGAGAGAAGTACCTGCTAATAGTTCTTCGTCTTTAACATATATGACATGGCATGATCATGCTCAAACACATACACACACAAATAAATGCATAATGTAGTAAACAAATTTTAAAAGTAGACTTGTGAGCCTAAATAGTTGTTGCTCTCACTAAGGATTCAAATCGATTCCCAGCACACACGTGGTGGCTTACCATCATCTCTGACTCCAGTTCCGCAGCATCTGATGACTTCTTCTGACCTCTGTAGGCACCAGGCATGCACTTGGTGTATATATTACATACATGCAGGAAAGATCCTCACACACATAATATGAACCAAATCTAAAAAGTAGATTTTTTGATTATGGCTAATTGGTAAGGTGCTCATGTAGTATGACTGAGATTCTGCATGCAATTTTCAGTATTGCCTAAAGAAGTATCAAACCTCTAAAAAATGTATTCCAACATAGCATCTTCATTGATTATTTGGGGATTTTATATAGTGTATCCCTTTCACATTTGCTCTTCAGTCTTCCTTGGTGTGTGCACACATGCTCTTGTGTCCTCTCCATAAAACGGAAGAAAAAAAAAAAAGAAGAGAAAAAAATATACCACGTCTAAACCATGTTGCCTGTATTCTCACTGGAGCATGGTCAAACTCTCAGTGGCCAGCCCCTTAAAGACAACTGAGTCTTTTCCCACCCTACCCGCATGCACAAGAAGTCATAGACTGGGAAGAACTATGCTTCTGACTCCTTATCAAAAATTTAAAAGGCTCTTGTCAGTAGCTTACTGCTAAGACTTTTTTTTTTTAAATGGGGGTTTGCTGTAGGATTGTTGGGATTGTCCCAGAAACCTTAAATGACTGTCTTCCTCTCCTGGGAGTCTGCAATTTTCCTTGATACTACTGCAAAAAGAAGCTCCCTTGCCCATAAAAGCCAATGGCAGCCCAGATCGAATCACGCACTTCTATATGGTTTCTGGGGATAGCACAGAGCACAGACATCAACATGGCCCTGAGCCACAGTACAGGCCACAGATAGCAGTGTGGTTTCAGGAGGTAAGGTGGATCGTGGATATGGTCTCCAGCGGTAACATGGTCTCAGGCGGCAGCGTGGTATACAGACATCAACATGGCATCCGGCGGACTACAGGCTTCAGGGTGTAGCACTGACAATGGCCACCAAGCTGACTTGTGGAGGCACCACAGATCACAGAGGTCTCTTGAGGAGGCCCAATCCAGAAAATAAACCAGCTTGGACATCCTGTTGTTGCTCTAAGGCAGAGCTGTCATGCAGCTAGGCAGCATGTTTCGGGGCAGAGCCTGATGAGCTCGAGATGCTCCACACCACCCTGCCAGCTCGACTTGGGAATGACATGCTCCCCCTCCACTGAAGCCATGCTCCTACACCTTGAGCACCATTGAGTCTCTGTTTCTACCTTTCTTCACCAAGTGCACTCTGCCTATCCCACCATCTTTCTCACCTTCATCACACACTTGTTTATCAAAGTAGCACTGCAAAATGCAGTGTGTCCCACAGTATATTCCTTTTCCCCAAACACCTTTACATTCAAATACTTACAGTAACGAAGCGCTATAAATACTTGACTATGGCTGACATGCATCTTGGATAGTCTGTTGTTGCCCAGAGTCTGGTCAGGGAGATCTTGCGGCTGGGCAGGACACCTTTGAGCAGGATCTGTGTGTGCACACCATTCTGTCCTCAAGGCTCAATGATCTACCGTTGTTCTTATACCCTGTGGGCAACACCATGACCTCCCACTCCCCTCTTCCCAGAAGGGCAAGCAGCCTGGGCTGTAACAGTAGTGGCTCCATGCTGAGGCTATCTGTCTCTTACTACTTCTGGTGGGCTGAGGACCAGCCCTATTCATGAAGAACATGTTCTTCATCTGCTGGAGCCATGCTCCCATACTGCTTCCGTACTCTTTGCTATGGAGTCTCTAGTTTCACCTTTCTCCACTTCATGCATGCCTCCGCTCTGCCATCTTTCCTTCTAACTTCATGAGGCAAATCTTTCAGAGTGTCTCTGCATGAGACCTGCCCTTTTGTACTTGTTCTGGAAATGCTAGGGTCTCTGTAGAGTCTTCCTCTACCTCGTATCTTTTCAGACAGAGCCTTCAGAAGCTCTCTGCCCCTCAGAGCTGCTCCACAATTCTGAAAGTGCCTGTGACCACCACCACTTTGAATCAAGTCTATAAAAATTAGGTATTTAATGTGTATGGTTTCTGTATGCATGTGAATCTATATGTCACATACAAGCCTGATTCCCTGGGAGTCCGGAAGTGGGTGGCTGTATTTTCCAAAACTGAAGTTCACAATGGTCGTGAGCCACTGTGCTGGGAATTGAGCCCAGATCCTCGGAAAGAATGATAAATGCTGTTAACCACTGAAGCATCTCCATTGAAACTTCCTTTTCTGACTGAGTTTCTTTGTGTTCTGGTTATTTATGTATTTAGTTGGCATTGTTGCAATTGGCAGGACTGGAACTTGTTACATATATTAGACTGGTCCCAAATTCATAAGAGATCTCGCTTCCCCTGGTTCCTAAGTGCTGGGATTAAAGCATGCATGCATCACCACTCCTGGCCCTGAGTGGCTATTTATTCTATTTTTTAAAAAAGAGGATTGTGTTCTGAATTTCTCCGCAATTTCACATAAAAGGTACTAAGTTTGATTTTTGACTTCTGCTTTTGTCGAACTGTATCAAATCTCCCCTATTTGGAGTCTAAGGTTTTCTCTATAGCATCTTTTATAGGTAAGCTCAACTTTAGCTTCCCCTGTCTGCTTTGGGTGTTCTTGTTCCCTTACCGTATCGGGCATATATGTCTATAGACCTTATTACTAAAATTAAAGATTGGTGAAAGACAACTCCTGCTGTGTTCCTAGAGGAAATCATCTCAGGCTTGCCCCACTCCCCAAGCTGTGGGCTGTGGCTTTGGTGTATGTAGATAGCCATGTTTCAAGCTATAGTTTACTGAGTTTTTTTCTCTGAACAAAACAGTACCTTTAATATATCCATTGTATGCATATGGCTGTTTTTGTTGTGTTGGTAGTGGTTATTTAACAGAAATTGACTTGCCCGGACTCCTGGGATTAAAGGCAGGTGCCACTATATATAGAAGTATGGCTGTTTATTATTTAGTGCATGGATATGTTTCCCATTTCCACATGGTGAGCGCTGCAGTCCTAGTATGAATCACACATGACCATAGCTTCTAATTGTTTTATGTGCTGGTTGGCTTTCTATTTTGTTGAGAATTTTGGTGCCTGTGTTCCCTGGGGTTATTGTCCCTGCAGTTTTGTTGCTGTGTCCATGTGAAGCTTTGAAGTCATTGCAATGCTGGGGAGTATGGTGACAGCTAGACACATGGCTAGGGGGTGTTCTTGTATATGCAGCATTAATCACCACCTCCTCTTTTTCCTCTTCCTGCTCCTCCTCCTCCATCTTTTCCCCCTCTCCCTCCCCTCTCCCTCCCGTTTCCCCATCCTTTTTGATTTTTTTTTTTTTTTTTTTTTTTTTGAGACAGGGTTTCTCTTTGGAGCCTTGGCTATCCTTTCTGAAAACCAGGCTGGCCTCAAACTCAGAGATCTGTCTGCCTCGGCTTCCTCCTGAGTGCTGGGATAAAGTCATGTGCCATTACAGCCCAGTTTAGGCTTTCTTTTTAAAGTGTTTGCAATTCTCTTTGTTTTGCTATTTGCCTCTTTGACTATAATGTGACATAGTCATTTGCTGGTTGGTGTATGACTCACCTCTCCAGTTTTGTTTTGTTTGTTGTGTTGTCCTTGCCTTCTAGAAAACACAGGGGAAACATTTTCTTTTCAATGATCATGTATATTGAATGATTCTTACATTTTATTGATTTTTAACTCTGCCTGGGTTATTTATTTATTTTTTGAAAAAGAATCTTACTGCATGGCCCTGGCTGTCCGCATTCATTACACAGACCAGGCTGGTCTTTAACTCAGAGCAATCTGCCTGCCTCTTGCTTCCAAGTGCTGGGGTTAAATACATGCTTTACCATGCGTAGAAGCTTTTTTAAAACGTTTTTAAAATTTATTTTCATTTATACTATGTGCATTCAGTATGTACAGACTGAAAAGAACATGTCAGATTTGCTGGAACAGGACTTACAGGTCGTGTGTGCCACCTGATATGATTGCTGGGAACTGAACCCAACTCATTTGTATGATTACTAGTGGCCTTAACAACTGAAACATCTCTTCAGTCCCTTGTCTAGTTTGTATTAAATATTCTTTCCTTTTATTGTGTTTTATCTTCTATTCACTCTGTTTTCTTAAATTTTCTGGAAATCATTATACTGATTGAAGGCTCTATTCCAGTCAGTGAAGAGTGTAAGTGTAAACCCTCTAAGGAGAGGTTCTGATTCACTGATCAAAGCACAGGTGCTGAATTTTGTCTTTCATTAGTGGATGACACCTAACACTTTTGCAAAACTTGTTCATTTTTTACCACTTAACAGGATATTGCATGACCAAACCTGAAGTGATCTACAAGTTGGAGCATGAATTTGGGCCATGGCCTGTGAGAGAATTCTCTGTCTGCAGCCTTCCAGGTCAGTGAACGAATACTAAGCAGTAGCGGGCAGCAGGAGGGCAGTTACCATATTGGATATGTTGAGCGCTTCTTACCAGCTTACCTAGCCCTGACCAGACTCTTCCGTTTTGGAGTTTCTGGAAAGAGTTATCTGTATCAACCCATCACCTAGTTTTTGGCTATTTCTGATGTGTTTTCCTCATATGAAAATATGCACGTTTTTAACCGAATGGTGCCCTATTGCTGACATGTACCACTAATGAGGCCAGCTGTCAGTCAGCAAACAGCTCCAAGTATTAAGGTGAGAACAGAGGGTTGAGATGAGACCCTAGTAACCTGCCCAAAGCTGCCACACTTTAATTCTCTCAGAGCAGACAGATAAAAGTGCCCCACCCCCACCTCTTTACTTCATGGTTAGTGTTTTTACTTTATTTCTTTTTTGATTCAATTCTTCTGTGTTTATATTTTTTCTTCCTTGCAGGCTTATATAACTTTGTGTTTTTTTCTTTTTCCACCAGATTCATTATCTCTTGTGATTTTCAGTTCCTCCTTCATGGGTTTGTTTCCATTTTTATTTTTGTTTTTATTTTCCTGTTTCCTAACCCTCTTTTCCATTTTCCTTTTCTATCTCTGTTTCATTTTTATTATCTCTTATACATTTCTTTCTTTGGTTTCTTTGTTTGTTTGTTTGGTTTTTCAAGACAGTGACTATGTTGCTTTAACTGTCCTAGAACTGTCTCTATAGACCAGGCTGGCCTTGAACTGAGAGTTCTACTTGCTTCTGCATCCCAAATGCTGGGACTAAAGGTATTCCCCAAGGGGCCCAGCTGTCCATAAAGGCTCTTAAACATTACCTACAAGTAATAGGTTGTACAATCAATATAGCAAATCTGCAGCTTTTCCTCCCTCCCCTTTATGGTAAAAATAAGTTCTATGTTTTATATGGACCAGCCAAATTCAGTAATCCTGAGATAGGTCTTCAATCAGGACAGTAACTATTTTTTTAAGCAGCATCTCATGCAGCCCATGATGACTTCAACTTTACTATCTTGAGGATGATCACCTTGAATTTCTGAAATGGGCACTACTCTGCATAATTCATGTGGTGCTGGTCTGTGGGTGCTGGGCAAACACTCTACCAGCTGAATTTCATCCTTAGATTTCAGTATCTTGTCTACATATGAGTAATGGGCATGGTGAATAGGAAATGAAGGAAACAATGTAATTTAAAATTGCCTCCAAATAACCCTAAGCCATCTAGGAATATTCTAAGTAGAGTGTGCGGTTAAATCTGTAACAGTGGTGAAATTGAGTTTACCATGCTGGCTCAATAGATAAAGAGGCTGGAGTCCAGTCACTGACACCAGTGTGCTAGAAAGAGAGAAGAGACTCCTATGGGCTTGTACTCTGACCTCCACATGTGGTATGTGTGCACTCTCACATATAGACAAAAAATACATGTAACCTTTTAAAAGGAAATTGAGGAAGGCAATAGAGTAATTAAAGATGTCATATGTTCATATATCAATGCAATTAGTTTAGTCAACATGTCTTTAATTTTTAACATGATGATTGATGATGATGATGAGGAGGAGGAAGAGGATTGTAAAGGCCTGCTGTGTGTGGCAGGGCCATGTGTGCCATAGCATGTATGTGGAGGTCAAAGGCCAGCTATATGGAGTTCTTTTCTTCACCTTTACGTGCGCTCTGAGGATAGAACTCACAGTGCCAGGCCTGCACAGCAAGCATGTTTTCCAGATGAACCATCTAGCCAGCCCCGAAAAGATCCTCTTAATGAAAGCTATGCACACCTTCAGTGCACTCCCAGGAATTCTCTAGAAAACAGGAAAATGTAAACATGTAGTTGTCTGTATACATGTTATACAAGAAGTAATACAAACCTGCCAATGGAATCCTGTAGAAATGGTGATGCCGAACTTATCCCTGTACCTTCTTTCAAATAATGCTCCGAGAGCCAAACGAACAAAACCAGCAAGCTGTTGGCAGAAACTTTTAGCACAGAGCTTGTAATGGACCTGCACAATGATCCAAAAGTATACTCACACAACTTTAGCTATCTTTTTTCTCAGTAGTATTACCAAGAAGCTATGTTTCAACAAAAGGACCCTAAAAGATGATTCTGTAAAAAGGACATATCCATACATGGAAAAAACAAAACAAACCAGACTGACCCCAGGCAGATATGTCTTACACTGTACATATGGAGCAGATACCTCCATATGTACAAGGAGGAAGGATTAAAGGCAGGAAGCCTTTAATCTTGAAACAGCTGGAGAAATTCATGCAAACACAATTGCATACACCATGTGTGTTGACTTCTGAATAGAATGTAAACAGCTCTGGAATATAGATCTATCTGGGCATGGTGGGTCATGCCTATAACCCCCAAAGTGAGAGGAATTCGAGGTCATTCTCCACATAATAATGTTCAAGGCCAGAATATGTTAGTTGAGACATGTCTGAAACAAAAACAACTACAACAACAAAAAAACGAATGTCTATGTTTTAAATTTAAAATTTCTAACCAGCAATACCCAGAGTGAAGATTCATCATATAGATAAAAGATATGTTTGTCAGTATTCACTCTATAGGATTAATATTGTGAATATTTAAAAAAAGGACTCATGTATACAGTTGTTGATAATAGAGAATTATCCAGCTACTATGGAGTTTTCAGATGTGAGACATAGAACAGCTGCATGATGCAAGTATGCCATCCTGGGTATATGCATGATGAGAACATGGGTGCAGTGGCCGCCCTTCAAGACCCATGCTCACAATAACCAAGATACAATGTCGTCCTCAGTGCTCATCATTGGACTCATCAAAAGGATGATGATAATTTCAGATGTAAAAGAAAAGAATCAGATTGTGCTGGGCATGGTGGCACACATGGAAGGTGAAGTAAATCAGTTTATTATATTCTTCAAGGTAACTGAAAATGTATATACTGTTATCATAAGTCAATATTATTTTATACTTTCCATGAGAATAAGAAGACACACTTTTACATTTGAGTTACATGAAAAGGATTTTGGAATTATTCATGGATAGTGATATTTTTAATATCATTTTAGGTATTCATAAAAAACCTGCCTGGAACGAGACTGATCAGGAAAATCACAAAGGACATTTGTGGCAAGTTGAAATTGCCAACACTCAGACATCAAATGACAAAATTGTTGAAGTAAGTAAAATATTTAACATGAGCTCTTACCATATTTCAGATCTAGACATACATGTTGAAAGTTACTTAGTAATGCTTCTTCAAGAACTTAACCCAAATAAAGAAAATGGCTCAGTGTGTAACAAGACTTGTGCTCCTTATGGTGGATAATGAGGAAAACTCCTGAAACTTGTTCTCTGAACTTCGTGTTCGAGCCCTGGTGTGCAAATGTGTACATGCACAAACAGAAATGTAAGTTGAAAAATAAAAGAAGGTAACTCAGGCCTGGGAAGATTGTTTACTTAGTGAAATGCTGATGTAGGAAAGCATGAGGTCTTCAGTTTGGATCCCCATCCCCCGTATGTAAAGCTAGTTAGGACAACGTGTGTCTTTAACTAGTGCTATGAAAGTAAGAGAAATTGGGATCACTGGAGGTTGCTACCTATTGTTCCTTCCAAGCTAGGAAGCTTCAGGTCTGGTGAGAGACCTGATCTCAAAAAATAGGGCAAATAGTGATTTATGGAGACACTGAGCATCAACCTCTAGTAACCTCACACACGCACACACAGACACACATGCACACAGAGATACATTTAAACCTGTGTATACACAAATGGATATTTCAAATATTTACTGAGTTTACCAGGTATCTCTTATATATGAAAATTCATTTGTAAATAATCGTTATTGACTTAATGTAAAACAATATACCTGGTCAAATATATTGAAAACACTACTGTAAACTTTGACTGAGATTTTGGCAAATTAATTTGATGGTGATATCAGAGTAATTTTCCATTATCATTAAACTTATCACATCCATCTCCCACTGGCTCTTAATAGCTACACAATAGAGAAGGAAACTAAGCTATGGGTTCCTTTCTCATTGTATATATTCCAAACCAAAGTCAGAAAGTGCATTCTAAGAAAAGGCCTTGTTGTATATGAAATATAATTAATTCTTCCCCTTCAAGGCAGACCTGAAGGTGGCACAGAAGATCCAACAAGGGACAACATCCTATGAAGATAAAGGATGTTTGAAAACATTTTGCCAGCTGTCACAGCACACGAGGAGTCAGATGAGTTACACATGTAAGAAAAGCGTCCATTATAAGTCACCTCTCAATAACTGTCAACGTCTTAATGAGGAGATACTGCATACACACAGACAGCACAGGAAGTCACGCCTGACTGAACAGAGAAGTCACGAAGGGGAGAAGCCATATGAAAGCCCAGGATGTGGGAAAGCTTCCCACACCGAGCCTCACCATCAGAACACTCTCAGAGATGAGAAGCCCTACAAATGTCTAGAATGTGGGAAATATTTCTACTACAAGTCACAAATCATTGAGCATCAAAGAAGTCATACAGGTGAGAAGCCTTATGAATGTACAGAATGTGGAAAATCTTTCAACTATAAATCACATCTCACTGTGCATCACAGAAGTCACACAGGTGAGAAGCGTCATGAATGTACAGAATGTAGAAAAGTTTTTTACTATAGGTCCCAACTCACACAGCACCAGAGGAGTCATACAGGGGAGAAGCACTATGAATGTATGCAATGCTCTGAAGCTTTCTACTTTAAGAAACAACTTACTCATCATCAGAAAACTCATAGTACTCAAAAGTGCTTTAAATGTAAAGAGTGTGGTAAGACATTCAACTGGAGGTCGAACCTTGCTGTTCATCAGAAAATTCATAGTGGAGAGAAACCCTTTGATTGTAAACAATGTGGAAAAGCATTTTACTGCAAGTCCCACCTCACGGTGCATCAGAGAACTCATATAAGTGAAAAGCTCTATCAATGTTCACAGTGCAGGAAAGCATTCTACTCTCAGGCACAGCTTGCTGTACATCAGAGAATTCACACTGATGAGAAGCCCTATGAATGTAAGCAGTGTGACAAAACATTCTACAGCAAGTCTGGGCTTACTGCACATCAGAAAACTCATACGGGTGAGAAGCCCTATGCATGTAAAGAGTGTGGAAAAGCATTCTATAACAAGTACTTGCTCATTGAGCATCACAGAGTTCACACAGGTGAGAAGCCCTATAAATGTGCAGAATGCAAGAAAGCATTTTTTTCCAAGAAACATCTTTCTCTACATCAGAAAACTCATGCAAGTGAGAAGTCATTTCATTGTGTAGAGTGTGGGAAAGCTTTCTCCTGGATGTCACACCTCACTCAACATCAGAGAATTCACACAGGTGAGAAGCCCTATGCATGTGAACAGTGTAGGAAGACTTACTACTTTAAGAGACAACTCACTCGACATCAAAGATCTCACACACATGAGAAGTCATGAGGTGGAAATAATGCAGGAGAATATTCCTTTCTGCGTATGAAAGAACTCAAACAAGGGAGAAACCCTGTGGTGAGTGTGCCAGATAACAGAAAAATTTCTCCCTCATGCATACCTTACTCCAAGTCAGATGAGAAAGCTCGAGTATAAAGAATGTATGAACTCTTACTTAAGTGTATAATCAGAAAGTTATGTGTGAGGATCTGATTAATGTAAAAACTGGAAGTTTTCTAGTGCTACTGAACCAGTGAACATGTACTGGAGTCTGTCTGCGAGCGTTGTTGGAAGGCATGTACCACATATACTGTCTGTAAGAGGATTCATGCATGAGGTTGTCTCCTATGAAGTTAAAAACTGTACAAAAGCTTTCTCCAAATTACTTCAGCATAGTAACACAGAATGAAAAGAGCAGAGGAGAGCTTTCTAACATTAAGCCCCATCAATTCACACCTGAAAACCCTTTGAGGTGTGGGCCCCAGTGGAATTAATGAAAATAGACACATTTTGAGACAGACATTGGGCCTCGGCATTAGCACCTTCTCATGTGATATGCCAAGTAGAGCAGAACGCAAAGTGTCTGTGTTAGAAGGAGCTAGAACATGTTGATGGGGTATTTTAATGTTAGTCAAAATAATAAATTTTGATAACTGCATTTCGATGTTTTGATAGTTGGACCTTGGTGATAAGTCTCAGGTATGAGTCAGTGGCCAATTTAGGGAGTAGACCTTGGTGCCTAATTTTAGGAATGTAATCTAATGGTTTAGCAAGGGAGAGGGAAGGGGAAAGGGCAAGATCTGCCTTTACCATGTTTGCCATGCTCTGGCCTACTATAAGCCTTTGAGGCCTTATTATGTAGTCTATAGTGCAATACTCTAACTGTCCTGTAAAGCTTATCTGTAAGCTAATTCATTTCTGGTCCTTCTTACTAATATTTTACTTTTTTGATACAGGGTCTTACTTTTTCTGGTACTTGCTATATAAACCAGGCTGGCCTCAAACTCACCGAGATCTTCTGCCTCCACTTCCCTGGTGCTGGGAGTAACGGTTTGCATTACCATTCTCTCTTAGTTTGGGTGTCATTGCTGTGAAGGTACACCATGACTAAGACAACTACTATCAAGGACATTTAATTGGGGCTAGCTTACAGTTTTAGAAGTTCAGTTCATTATCATCACAGTGGGAAACATGGCATTATCCAGGCAGACTTCGTGCTGGAGGAGCTGAGAGTTCTACATCTTGATCTGAAAGCAGCCAGGAAGAGAATGCTATCTAAGGGCAGCCATCAGGAGGGTCTCCTCTGCACCGGGTGGAACCTGAGCATAGGCCCTCAAAGGCTACCCCACAGTGACACGCTTCCTCCAACAAGGCCACACCTCCTAATAGTGCTTCTTCCCGTGGATCAAGCATATTCAAACCACCACAGACTCCTCTCCCTACCAACCTCTTCTTCTAGTTCTTTTGTTTGTGAACCTTAGCCCTCATGTTTATTAAAATTTCTTATAAACCTATTTTTCTCTTTATAGCAATAGCCAAATAACAAGATTTTCTGATTTGCTTATTTTATAGATGACAAAAAGTAGGCTTTACACCAAAAGGTGGTTTTCCATTGCAGTAACTTCTTTTCTTATCCTACCATTCTAAAGGTTCCCAGAAGCTGAAAACAAAAAACAACAAACAAACAAACAAACACCCACCTACTTAAGCCAGACATGGTACATGGTGTAATCATGGTAACTGGGAGGTGGAGGCAGGACTTTACCCTAGTTTCAGGTGTGTTGCCTTGGTGGGGTTGGAGGGTGAGGAGTGGGTTTAAGGGCCAGGGAACACGGGGTCTCTAGAGGATTCTACCTTCCAGGCCCTTGACATCCCCTTTGTGATGAACAGTGAACCCTGTGGGAGGTATGAGTCCCACTCTCCGTACTCTGTCAAAAACCCAACACCAACTCTACTCTCATTCCCAGCACAGTAGCATAGATAGCATAGTGACTCCTGCCTGCCACTCTCTCTGAGGTTTAACTCTTTCCTTCCTCTTGGGTCCCATGTCATCCTCTGGATCAGTTTCAGGTCTCTGGAGCTGAGAATGGCCCTACCAAAGCAACCCTGCTGGTGAGGACATGTGGTCCCCTCTGTTCCCAACTAAGTGATGAGAAGGTGAGGGAGCTCTCCTTTCTTTCTGGATCCTCCATGGGCATCTGAACGCTGACTGAACTGAGTTTTCAAGTGGGCTCTCAGGTTGGCCTCCTTTTCTGTCCTAAGTCTGAGGAGGAACCTCCTATCCCAGACACAGTGAGCAGAAAGATGATGGCCCCAGGCCCCCGATGACCTGCCTAATTAGCAGAAATTGTGCCTGATAAAGCCATGGTCCCCCAGTCTTTAATTCAGGGAATGTATCAATGTGTTGAGTGTTCTGTAGTGTCCATGAAAGCAACCAGCTTTTCCCTAACAAGTTGCATTCAGTGAGGAAAGGGGATGATGGCAAAGGAATTCTCCTTACTGGTATCAATAGCACCACAAGGTCATATACCCTGAATTATGAAATTAATTAATACTCGTCTATATTAAACTATCCAGTGACTAGTAAGTCAAAATCAGTAAATTGTTGCTCTAAGTACAAGGGCGAGGCAGTGGAAATACATTGAAAAAACTATCGAGGTTTTAAGCTGTAAAAGGAGGAGTGCTTTATTATTTTGTTTTCTGAGACAGGGTCTTGTTATGTAGTCCAGGCTGGTGTGGAGCTCCCTGGGAGTCTCCTGCCTCACTCTCTATACTACCAGGATGCTATCTATATACCTGGGCCACTTTGCTTGGCCAGAGAAGAATATTATCATTGACAAAGGTAAATCTTCCCTCTCCTGCTTTACCTTGATGAGTAAGATTATGATGTTTGCCATTTCCCCCACATATTTTATTATTTTTAATTATGTGCATGTGTCTATGTATACACAAAGATATAAGCTGATTTTTTTTCCTTGTATCATGTAAAGTTGAACAATACATGCTTCACAGTGGCTGTCCTTACCTCTCAGCTTCTTGGGTAGCTGGAATTACAAGCATGCTTTGCCAAAACCTGACAGGTACTATTTAAAATATGTCAAAAGTGGTCTTATTTTCTAGTATAGCCTAAATCGTTATTTTATAGTTTAATTTTCTAATGTACATTAAATTTAGTTATAACAAATACATGATAATAAGATTACCACGGAGTTAAAGTAACATATTCATCTGTATTAATTGTTATCTCTGAGGCTTACAGCCTCCATCTGTTAACCTAAGCATAGTCCTGGAAGCCTCTACCCTCCATACAATCTATCTAGGACTAGAATGTTTTCAGCCTCTGAGATTTGCTGCTGAATACATTCACTCTTTCTTGTTCTTCCTGAACTCTGGCTATCTGGTTCAACTCAGCTGTTCTGGCTCAAAACACCTGTCCAAGCTGACTGATTCAAACTGTCTTCTTTCTTGGCCTCCGACTGAATTGCCTGCTTGGCCTCATACTAATTCTGGCAACCTGTTCTAATCTTCTGGCTCCTTCTCATTCTCTGGCTTGTTCTGTGTCTAGCTTGTTCTCTCTTCAACCTGTCTCTTTAAAACTCTTCCAGTAAAACTGCCTTCTTCCTCTCCTCTGCACTGCTCTTTCTTAAATAGCTCTCCTTTCTTGTCTCTTGTGAAAGTTAGGCATATCCTATTCTGTCAGATATTTCTTTGTCTGCTACTCAATTAGACATCACTCTCCAACAAACTAACATTACCTTTATTGTTTAGGATTAAATGTGTGTGCTAAGGGCATGTCTGTATTTCACCCAGAGGGATTAAAGGTCTGTGCTAAGGGCAGAGGCACACCACAACTAGAAACAGGATTTTTTCCCCCCAGTAAATAACAATCTTGGGGTTCCTTACAGTTTTTTACCTTTTTGGTTAGAACTCATGCATAGAATTTCAAACTGTTGGGTTAATTATTGATATTATATCATGCAGCTATCAAAGCTCTGATTCCAAAGCATTCTGTCATCTTGCAGGGTAATTTAATATTTTTAAAAATTTTTAATAATTTTGTTTATTTACATTTTAGTCATTGTCCCCATGCCCCTCCCACAGCTCCTTATCCCATTCCTCCTTCCCCTTGTCTCTTAGAGTGTGTTCCCCTACCACCAGGCCTCCCCCTTCTCTGGGGCCTCAAGTTTCAAGGATTAAGCACATTTCTCCTACTGAGAATATATATCTGCTAAAGTGTGCCAGGGGCCTCAGACCGGCCCATGTATGCTCCTGCTTTAGTCTCTGGGAGCTCCCTGGGTATTTTAAAAAAAATTTGATACTTAAATTTTATTTTCTGTAGACATTTATCAAGTGTTTATTATGTGATAGGTGGTGTTTGTTTGAACTATGAGATGTTTGAACAATTTTAGGTTAGGGTATTTCCATAGCTCAGGCCAGCTCTGCCTCAGTCTTTGAAGGTTACAGTCCTTTGCCACCAAGCCCAGCTTCATTTGACATTAATTTGTTGGCAGCTGAAATAAAACAGCAGTGGCACTTTTTTTTCTCCAACTCTGGCACACAAGCTTCAGTGAACTCTCTTTTTCAAATGCTGTGCATGCTCACAGATGGCCTTGACATCTAGGACAAGACCTGAGTAATAGGCTGCAGTTACTTTAGTGAGTAACTAAATGCAATCAAGATGTTGAAGGTCCAGTCTAATTTTAAATCTCCCAAGAGGCCACATGTCACACCCTTCTGTCCCCTTCCCTCACCCTCTTACTTTCTTAGCACTTCTACCAACAGCTACATTTCCATTTCTGCCTAAAGTTTATAGCTTTCTGAGAACTTTTATGCCAGTTATCTCCTTTGCCCTTTATATCAGCTCTGCATGGCAGGTACAGAAGATATTCCCTTTTTAAAATATAAATCTTACTAAAACTGTAGCTCTTCATAGTAGGATGTGATATGCATTCCTGGAATGCCGGCACTCAGGAGGCAGAGGCAGGAGAGTTAGGAGGTTAATGTCAGCTTGGGCTATATAGGGAGATCTTGTCTCAAAAATCAAAACAGCGGTCTTACCTTGGGGTGAAGAGTTTCTTACATAGTTTTCTAGCTCCTGGTCATCTTATGGAATTTGTTTGGAAATCAATGTTAGTAACTTCCTTTCAGCATACTGATCTATCTATCTATCTATCTATCTATCTATCTATCTATCTACCTACCTACCTACCTATATCTGTCTATTGAGACCGAGTCTTGTACTCTAGACTGACTTCAAGTTGCCATGTAGCTGAGGAAAAAACGTTTGATTGCTGCCTCTAGCTTACAAGGCTTATGTCATAGGATGTGCTGTCAAGCCTGGTTTTATGTGGTGCTGGGGATAAAACACAGGGCCTCACACATGTCAGGTGAGCATTCTTCCTACTGTACCACATCCCTAACCGGCTTGGTTCGTTTTTTTATTTGATATATAAAGGCAAGATAACCCTGTAAGAGTTTTTTTGCATATTTGCTCCTTTGTTAACTTTTAATTCACGTTACTCTGCTCAACACAACCCAGGTAGCATCCCAATCGAAAGTGTTTAAAGAATTTAGAAAGTTTTTTTTTTTTTTTAAAAGATGTATTGTTTGAATGTGTATGTGAGAGTACCAGCATGTGTATATGTACACTCTGTGTGTGATGTGTGCAGTGCCTGTGGCCACAGGATGCAGGGAACCTAACCCAGATCCTCTTTAAAGCAGGCAAGTGCTTTTTTTAATTGCTGAGCCCCAAGAAACCAGATTCTGTTGTTGTTGTTTTTGAGACAGGGATTTTCTAACCCAGGCTGTCCTGGAACTCACTCTGCAGACCAAGCTGGCCTTGAACTCACAGAGATCCACCTGCCTCTGCCTCAGGAATGCTGGGATTAAAGGGATGCACCCTCACTGCCCATGGAACCACATTCTTATCTCCCAGTATCAATTGATACTGTCCCGTGTCTTGTTAGATTGCATTTTATTTCAGGGGCAAAAGCAGAGGGCATGCCTTCCCCTGGAACTGAAGTTACAGGCAGTTGTGAGGCGACAGACCTGTGAGCTTGGGGAGAGCTAAGTTTCTCTGGAAAAGCAATACACACTCTTTAATCTCCTATCCTCCAGCCCTTTCATCTATGTCTGTAATTAGTTTGCCTTCAATTTTGAGGTGGGGACCTGAGATTCAACGTCTGGTTTCAACCACACTATGGAAGCATTGTATTACAGAGTGTTTCTGTGTTGTGTGTGTGTGTTTCTGTGCTGAGACTGGCCTTGAATCCAGCCTGTATCCTTGCCAGACTCGGAGCCTTTGATTTTCCTGTCTCAACCTCCCAAGTACTGGGATTACATGAGCTATCTAGACTGGTTTCTAAATGTGGCAGTTTCTGTACTCCCACCTTCCTTTTAAAAGTAAATAATAGGTATGCTTAAATTTATTTTTTCTTTTTAAAAATCAGCTTTTGGGGAAGCGAAATGGCTCAGCTAGTAAAGGTGCTTGCTGCTAAACCTTATGAATTGAGTTCAATCTCCAGGACCCTTATGGCGTAAAGGGGCAGCCAACTCTAGCCAACTGCCTCCTAACTTCCTTCCACTCATGCACTGTGGGACACATGCTCTTCTTCCACATTTTTGTCTTAATTAAATACATGCAATTAAAAATTTTAAATTAGCCCTTTGTATAAAAATTCCTAGTGTGTGGGCAAGGCAATTCCTACATTGGCTATTGCTTGTAGTGTACAGTGCGCACGCACGACTCTTAAAACAGCAGGTCCAGCTCTGGGGGGCAGGAGCAAGTTTTTAAAAGGAAACCTACTCAAAACTCCTGCACGTGTGTGCTTCGGGACAAGCCACGGGCCACAAGGACCGGTTGGGCTGCCTTTGTCTCTAAGCCTCCACTCTCTCCGCTAGGGAACAGTTCCTGTCACTCTGGCCTCGCTAGCCATTCAGAGCAGCCAGACAAGCTGTCCAATAAAGGGCGCTGCGGAGCGGCGAGAGGCGGGTTCTTCGCCGCCATGCTCAGGGTTCCCCTTTAAGGCTGAGCGAGGTGCCGCTTGAGCCGCGCGGCGAGCTCCGCTGCCAGGACCGGTGAGGAGAGTGCAGTCGAGATCGGAAGCCGCGCCATGGTGAGCAAGGGGCTGCTGTCCTCAGACGGGGGAGGAGAGGCGGGCTGAGCCCCGGGGAACCCGTCTGGTGGAGCCTCCTTGCGGCTGGAGCGGGAGCGGTGCTCTGGGCCGCGGCTCTCGTCAGCTCCGCCCCTCGCCGCGCTTGCGTAGAGCGCAGAGCACCGTGGCGGGAGGCCCCGCCCCGCTCGCCTTTGCGGGTGACGTCACTTTGTTGCGGGATCTCGGGTAGTGTTGCAAGTCTAGTTTCTCTCAGTTATCTTTAAGAGGTTCTGTACTTCGCATTTCATTTTTTAGGTTTAGAATACACTTAGAGTTAATTTTTCGTTGCAGTCATAAAGTCTTTTATTAATTTCTTACATATGGATGTTAATTTAAGGTGGCTCACTAGTCATTTATTAATGAAGGAAAGTCCTTGAGTTTTCTTTGCTTCTTTGTCCAAAAGAGTTAACTATATTCTTTGACCTTTAATTCCGAATTTTCTCTTAACCCGTTTACTGTGAAATAGAACACTTGTTTTGGCTTTTGAGATAGGGTCTCTCTAAGAAGTCCTTGGCTCCCTCCGGAGCTCTCTTTGTAGACCAGTCTGGCCTTACACTCACAGATATCCTGCCTCTGCCTCCCTACAGTGCCCGACTAATACAGAAGTAGAGGCTCACAGCCATCCATTGGACTGAGCACAGAGTTCCCAATGGAGGAGTTAGAGAAAGGACTCAAGGAGCTGGGTTTGCAGCCCCTTAGGATGAACAACAATAAGAACTAACTAGTACCCTCAGAGCTCCCAGGGACTAAACCACCAACCAAAGAGTACACATCGTGGGACCCATCATATGTAGCTGAGGATGGCCTAGTCGGTCATCAATGGGAGGAGAGGCCCTGGGTCCTGTGAAGGTTCTATCCCCAGTGTAGGGGAATGCCAGGGCCAGGAAGCAGGAGAAGGTGGGTTGGTGAGCAGGAGAAAAGGGGGAGGGAACAGGGTTTTTTTTTTGTTTGTTTTTTTGTTTTTTTTCCCCTGGAGGGGAAACCGGGAAAGGAGATATCATTTGAAATGTAAATAAAGAAAATATCTAATAAAAAAAAAAAAAAAAAGAAAAAAAGGTGTTAGGCTGAGAACATCCGTCAGAAGTACGCTTTTAGTATTGTAGTTTATCCAAAGTTTTAAAGTCTGATGATGGTAGCGCACGCGTGTGTGCGTGCGTGCGTGCGTGTGTGTGTATGTGTGTGTGTGTGTGTGTGTGTGTGTGTGTCCTATTCTAGTGTGCTGACTTTTTTTTTTTTTTTTTTTTAGAGATAGACACTCATGATTCAGTCTAGCCTCAAACTCGATGTGTAACTGAGGGTAACTTTGAACTTCTGATCTTTCTTCTTTCACTCACCTTAAGAGTGAGTGAAATTCAAAAAGTGAAAGATATTCGAGGTACAGAACCCCTTAAAGATTACTCAGAGAAACTAGACCTGCAATATTACCCGATTAAAGACTAAAGGTATGTGTCAGCCATATCTGGGTTTATATAGTGCTTTGACAGGAACCCAAGACTTCCTGCTACTCAGAAAGCTTTATGTGTTTTCCCTTTCCAAAAAATCTTTATTTTTAAGATTTATGTATTTTATGTGTTTGAATGTTTTGTCTGCATATTACATAATGCTTAGTTCCCTCTGAGGGGAGTAGATGGCGGTAAGTCCCTTTGAGCTTGAGTTGGATGTCTGTGAATCCCCATGAGTGCTGGGAATGCAATGGGGATCCTTTGCTAGAACATGATCTCTTAGCCACTTGGCTTTCTCTTTAACAGAGCAGTTCTCATCCTGTGGGTCAAAACCACTTTGGGAGATTGAATGACCTTTTCCCAGGGGTCTTACATCAGACATGCTGCATAGCACATATTTATGTTATGATTCATAACAGTAGCAAAATTACAGTTATGAAGTAGCAATGAAGTAATTTTACAGTTGGGGGTCACCACAACAGGAAGAACTATATTAAAGGGTCACAGCATTAGGATGGTTGAGAGCCACTGCTTTAGTCTTTCCATATAACCTGTAGAATCAGATTTGTCATTAAGTAGTTAGGACTTTTTTGAGATTGTTTTGAGTCTACAAATCTCTCAAAAATCACGTGTGTGTGTGTGTGTGTGTGTGTGCGCACGCGCACATGTTTGTAGACTTGTGGGCATACTACCAAGTATGTGTGAACATCAGAAGACAACTTTCAGGAATCAGTTCTCATATTTCATGGATCCCAGGTGTCAAACTCAGAAATTCAGATTTGGTACCGAATACCTTCAGCATGCTAATCCATCTCTTGAGCTCTCGAGCTCTGTGATGAATTTATAGCTTAAATTGAGAAGTAAAGTAATTTTAAGGCTTTTGGTCCACAATTGGAATCTTTGTATTGATTTAACTTTTCAGTTAAGTATTTAAGGTTTGTGTTTATAGATCTTTACTAAAGGCATAAGTATTTCTAACTCCTTTTATCTTTGGTGCTATATAAAGGATGCTTTTAAATTATGTACTCAGATGTTTAGTGCTGATATGCAAGAAAATGATAGGTCATTAATTCAGTAATTTTGCAAGTTTGCTGTTTTTTTTTTTTTTTTTTTTTTCTAAATTGAGACAGGATCTCAGCCTGTAGCTCTGGGTGTCCTGGAACTTGTTAGATCTGCCTGCCTTTGCCTTTCAAGTGCTTTTTCCCCCTTTTTCTTTTTCTTTTTTTTTTTTTGTTCCTTGAGTTTTTGTTGGGTCTCGGGAATTTTCAATGATCAAAGACAAAGTTATATTTTTTTCTGCTCAACATCACCTTATAACCCTGTCCCTATTTTTTTTTTTTTAGGTTTTGTCTTTTTAAGATTTTATGTTTATGAATATATACCTGAATGTCTGTCTGTATAGATCCCCTGGAATCAAAGTTAGTTTCTGGTCTCCATGTGAATGCTGAGAACTTAATCCAGATCTTTTGCAAGAGCATCAAAGATTCTTAACCCATGAGCCTCTCCAACCCCATAGTATTGCAGGGTATTATCTTAGTTAGGGTTTTACTGCTGTGATCAGATACCGTGACCAAGGCAGCTCTTATAAGGACAACATTTAATTGTGGCTGGCTTACAAGTTCAGAGGCTCAGTCCATTATCATCAACGCAGGAGCATGGCAGCCTCCAGACAGGCATGATACAGGAGGAACTGAGAGTTCTACATCTTCCTCTGAAGGCTGCTAGCAGAATACTGGCTCCCAGGCAACTAGGACAAGGGTATTAAAGCCCACACCCATAGTGACACACCTACTCCAACAGGCTACACCTCCCAACAGTGCCACTCCCTGGGCCAAGCAGATACAAATCATCACAGAGTTGTAAACTCTGTATTCCTATCTCCAATGCAATGAAACAATACTTAAAGTAGACGTCAGTGAGCAGAAGTGAAGATGAATATGTGGCTGGTCTGTACTTACAATAGTTGATACCTTCCTTGTATCTGTCTTTCTCAGTTTCCAGGTCCAGGCTTGAGGACAGTGGGTATTGCACTATAATCCTATGCTCATACCAAACATAAAACTCAGGAGGAGGTGGAGGAGCAGGAAGTAGAAAGACCTGAATTTTAATGGATCCATAGTATGGGAGGCAGTCCATTTGGCAGAGGTGTCTGTGGCTTCTCTTTTCTTGTCCTAGGTATGACAGATCCATGGTGTAGTGCCAGCAACCTTCACAGCCATAGGAATGGAGAGACTCACCTTGCACAGTTCTTTCCAAGTTGGTTCCAACACTGCTTTCATTATCTGTTTGACCTAGACGGTATCACTGGAGTTAAGGGGGAAACTGATGGTAAACTTGGAGGTCATCCGGCTCTCTCAGTCTCATGAGTAGCCTCCATGGAGAAGCGGAGGGAGGGTGGATCTGGTCCTCGGGTCACTTGGGCTTGGTGGAGCCCTTCCCACAGCCTTCCTAAGCTTCTAGACTTTAGTTTCTCCCCCAACCCATGAAAGTATGTCCAATTAGAGTAGAGTTACATACAATTGCTTAGAAGGGAGAGAAGGTTACTTAGGGCCCAGTGGCCTTGCCCAGCCTGTCTTTTATGAAAAACGTAAATAGTAAGACCAGCTATCCTGATCTTTTGATCAGCACAGCTGAAGTCATGAAAACTGAAAACAGTGGTGTGTAACACCTTAGTAAAAGAAAGTTGAGTCAAAACTACATACGTAGGATGTATTCCTTAAATGTGATAAATTAGCATCATCTGTGCAGATACTGTAATACTAGGTAAGTCCCCAGGCAAATTCTAAGGAAAACGGAAAACAAGGTAAGTCTTCATAAATTTGTAGAGTACTTTTGTCATTACTGTGATTTTGGTTTTGACATGAGTCTAGGTAGCAGACAGAGAAGCAGCAGATATAACAAAAGTCATTAAATTAATATTTATTCATAACACTTTGCAAAACAAAACTGTGATACCGGAGTTACTCATGAGAGAGTCTAATTTTAAATAGAGGGTCCTCTCTCTTCTCTCCTTGAATAACTATTTTACTAGCTGTTTTTATTGTAGATATATTTCTATTATGAGATAAGTAATAAGAATCTTTGTTGAAAATAGTTTCCCCCTTAGGTATTCTCAAGAGCACAGTGTCTTTATTCTTGGGCTCTGTTGTTGTTCTTTCTCCCTGCCACAGAATCAGGGGCCAGCCTAACCTAAGGAAGAGGTTGTGGATGACACATTGAGACAGAGCTCGGGCATAAAATGTGAAGAGTATTATTTGTTGTTGAGTTCACAGAAGCTGCTTCTATCTAGGTAGTGGATAGAGTTTTAATTGGGCTTCCTGGGATGAGTTTTATTCTAAATAAATATTGATTTAATGACTTTTGTTATATCTGCTGCTTCTCTGTCTGCTACCACCTCTAAAGCCAGTTTCTGTGAGCTCAACAACAGATGGTAATCTACCACTACAATGAATGCTTAAAAGGCATTAGTTTCTCTGTAAAACAGCCCAGTCGTTTATAGTGGGTAGGAGACTTGCTGTGGAGGTAAGTGACAAATGGCTGGACCCAAAGCACCTGTCTGCCCTATAATTGATACAGATTTGTCTAGATGGCTTTTGTCACCTATTGAGTCATGTATTTCTAACAGATACTGACAAGAAACAGAAAACATTTTATTTTTAGGGTCTTATATGAGACAGAACAGTTAATGGGTCTGGAGAGGTGACTCAGTGGTTAAGAGCATTGGCTGCTCTTCCAGGACCCAGGTTCAACTTCAAGCACCTACTTGATGTTTCACAACAAGGTAACTCTAGTCGCAGGCGATCTGATGCACTCTTCTGGTCTCATTGAGCACCGAACACACACGATACACAGATATAAATGCACATAAAGCTTAACACAGACAAATTTAAAGGGTCATCCTATATTTCTTTAAATTTTATAAGGTTATGGGTACATGGCAGAACACAGGATTGAGGACGTCAGGCCAGAAGAAGTATTTACTTTTACTAACGGTTAACTCCCTAGCTAGAACTGGTGTGAATAACTATTTGGAAGCCTTTTTTTTTTTTTTTTT